>CABFWO010001934.1:0-69396 GCA_902155825.1 Timema genevievae
AATCTACCCTCTCACAAACATTACTATATTAGGGACAAAAGCCAATGTAAGAATAAAATTCAAAACCTTTTACAACGTGGTGCAGTGTAATTAGAATTGGAAAAAAGTTAACAGATAGATTAATCCTACACTGGGGCTAAAAGCTAGAATTACAAACTTATCATCAAGCTAATTTGACATTTTATGGCTCTAGGATTATTCTTCATTATAAATATTCCTAATCTTGAACTTATAAAGAAATAGATGCATTATTTTGTTTTATTTAAACATCAAACGGACGATTTTAAGCTAAAAGAAGAACTTTCATAAAGGTGTCAGCCCTTCCCTATAACTTTATGTTTATTATCTCTATTGACAAATAATAATTAGCTGACTGCAATGATGGTGGGCACGTGGTCTTAATGTCAAGCTCATTAAGCTAGTTTCCTTGTGATTGGAAGGTTGGGGCTCGAATCCCAGGCATGCGCAGTCAAATTAGGTTTTACTAAATAGTCTGATACTCCCTTTCCAATCAAATTAGGGTACATTTTTCTAAATCTTACTTTCCTCATTCCTACTCTATTAGCGTAAATACATTCGGGTAGTCATGATGGGTGTAAAATAAAACGTGGTGCAAAAAATGTAAAAGGTTAGTATAGTAAGCATGACTCTGTAGGACACTTCTCCGAACACTTATACCCTAATATTATTTGTATAGGCGCTAACTAATGTTTTATGGCTGATTGCACAGATATCACTTTGATTCTTCAAACATCGAATTGCCAATGAGCTAAATCCTAGATCAAGAAACGTTTGGGTTACAACAAAGTTAATCTGGAATCAAAATCTCCGATGACCTGACCATAGATTTGATCACAATATCAAGAAACATGGCAACACTGTAAAAAAAAACCACTGTGTTTGGTAAATATGATTGTAACTGACCTAAATTTCATTAAAGGTGTGCTATTATTTATAAACTTTGTCTTTGGTACCCTAGGACCACCTGATATTTATATTTTATACATTCCACAACGAGAATACATCAGTTCAAAGTTATCTTTCAAATAGCTGCACTCAATATATTTGAATTCAGGGCAGGATTCTTAAGAATAATGTTTTAAACAATTTTTTGAGTATATTAATTAAGAAAGTTTTCCGCTTTGACATCGGCCGGCTGCTGTCACCGTAAAAAACGAAAAGGTTACTATATATGAGCGAAAGCCCTGACTGACTGATTAACTCACTCACTCACTCATCACTAATTTTTACACTTTCCAAGAAGCTAGAGGTCTGAAATTTGGCACAGTTGTTCCTTATAAGCTAATTTGAAAAATAAAGATGTTTCATCCCGATGTTTTGTTATTAAGGGGGCTAAATCGGGATAACTACCCTGATCAACAATATTGCTTTATAAACATTTTTTAAGCGTTTAGAGGGTAATAATCCGATAAATTTTCGGGGGCTAAATCGGGATAAATACCCTGATCAACAATATTGCTTTATAAACTTTTTTTAAGCGTTTAGAGGGTAATAATCCGATAAATTTTCATAATAATGCCATAGAAAAAATATAGCAATTATTTTTAACCCCGTATGTGCCTATAAGGGGTGGAAAACAAATGAATACTGACAATTAATTAAAATATGTAGTTATGTTTTAATATGGAACTCCAAGAAACGGTATAAGTCTGTAGTTTATATTTTTCTGAATTTTGTGGTGTTTGTAGTGTCTGTGAGATTGAGAAGGCCCGGCCCAGGTTTGTGTGTGGTGATGGGGAGTGGTGGGAGGGGGGGAGACCTGTCTAGCTACGCTCAGCTGATAACGCCCCAGTAGGCGAGGGGGCCTGCCGAAAATAAAACTCCCCATGAGAAACAATACATGGTCACCTCCTCGCGGTGTTTCTCGGGTAGCACTAAGAACCATGCCATTAAGCTTCAAACAAAAATTCCTCATTTTCATACAAAAATTAATAATAACACAATAGCCCGTGCGAAGAATGAGGATTCAGCTAGTATACAATATAATGTACTCAGTCTAATGCGCTTAGGTGTTATTATCTGCCCGAGACTACGAACGCCAAGCACATTCGAAAACAAATATTTTCATGCGCATGACAGTGACCTGTTTATATTCACTGCACTTGTTTAAATTTGTCCAATCTGACTGCCTTGCGTGCTTTTAGTTGGATAGCAGCTGTCAGTCGAATTGGCTTTAATTTATAAGTATAGTTGAGTTTGAGTATATTTAGATTCCTACTGCACATTCTTTTAGATTGAGCGTGAATAATCGCTTGTGTTTGTACAAAAACAAAAATAGTTTCTTCAAAAAGAGGAGACTTGTTCATTGCTTGCTTATAAAAAGCGATATCCAGAAAAAAAAAAGTTGAAGAGTCTCAAAAATATGTAGTGAAATGGAAAGAAGCAAATGTACAGAATTTATCTCAAGGAAAATTTGAAGAGTCTATTAATAGTGTTATTTCTTCGTATCAGCAACATGTCATGAGAAGTAAAGCTTCAAATATAATTAATTATTTTCAAAGGGTAAGTGAATTAAAGCCTATACCTTTTCCCTTATGATAACTTAGCGTGTATATATTTAAATGAAACTATTTTACACCCGCTACGGTGGCCACATTGTCTAAATTGTTATTCTCTCAGTAGACTAGACGGCCGATGTTGGGGAGATGGGATTCCATTACCAGTCAGATCTACTAGAGGGTTGCTTTTCCTAAATGGTTTTACGCTCTCCCTCCATGCAAATGCTGGTAAATTTTCTTTAAAATTCTACCTTTTTAGTATATATTTTGTAGGGTGGTATAGTCAAATTGTAGTTATTTTAGTTATTTCTTATTATATTTATCTAATCGAGTATAAATGAAGAAGGTAAAATTTTAGAGGTAATCTACTCTCATTAACGTGGAGAAAGAATATAAAAACATTTAGGAAAAGCCACTCTGGGTACACCCGACAGGTATTTGAAACCCGATCTCCACTTCATTGGCTATCTCGTCTTTATCGAGAGTGAAGCCAGGGTCCAGGATCGATGTTGGAACAAAACATGAGTCTAAGTATTGATAAGTTAACTAAAGTAAAATTATTGTAGATTAATACAAAATATAATTTAGAAAAGTTGTACCCTAGAGTTGTTTAAATAGCTGTCCTTATATGATGATAAAATGGCTATCAAAAAATGTGAACAGTATTAATAAATATGTCTTCCCGCAGCGTCAAGCATCGAATGTGGGCACTTTAACATCATCATGTAGCGCCACTACAGAAAAGGGCCGTCCTACTCAGTACATAGTAGCGCCGTCTGGCTCTCATTCAGATCGCAAACCTGATATCCACAAAATAAATATAACAAAGGTTCTCCCTCATGAACCTGAAGAATTTGAGCTCAACGACTTTATGTCCGTATTAATAATTATACTCTCTGAAATAATTTAGGCCTATAATCAGGATTTAAAATTAATCTTAATAAGTATTAAATCTGAATCTCTCCTTTAGTATCACATAACTTCCCTATGAAAAAATGACATTCATTCTTGGTGAGAAAGGTTACGTAACACAGGTTGGGGGAGGGGGGGCTAAGATAAATGTCTACATGGTGTTACATGAGGGAAGGGAGGGTTGAAAAGGTAAGAAAAAAGCGTTACGTGATTTATGGACGAACCCTAAATAAAAGCTAATTTATTTGCTGTAACTGCTTTGGAAAGCTGTAACTTTATTTTATAGTTAAAAACCAAATCTTATGACTCCATAATTGAAGCTACTATCCTTAAAAATAAGTCACATTAAATATATATATACACTTTACTTAAATTAATCACGTAAAGAAGGCTGCCAAAACTAAGTCAGTTATTAAAACTTATAGGCTATGTTTCCAACCCATATTATGGTCGGAGAATCCAACCGATCAAAGTGATTTGAAGTAATTGGCTGCTTATCTTGATTAGAGATTGTATCTTTTAAAGGACACCACTACATAATTAGACAGACATCTTTTGTAAGTAAGAGATATTTCAAAGTGGGATCCACTTGCCGTATAGGGTCGGCAGCCAATGTCTGAAGAGCAAGCAAGCACTTCTCTCAAGGCCCCTATCACCCATCATGGCTGTTTCCTTTGATAAAGACCGATAACTACATGCGTGCGATCGATCCCCAGACAGCTAAACAGATTTTATCGACAAATTACCTCTTAATCGTTCGTTAATGTTACAACTGAAAATGAGGTTTGAAACCCTTATTGGAGATCAACTTACATCTTAATTTTGATCAAGCCAATAATTATTGGTAGCCCGCTTCGGTAGCCACGTGATATAAGGCACTACTCTTGCAGTAGACTAGACTGTCGATGACGGGGAGATCGAGGTTCGAATCTCAGTCGGGTGTGCTGAGGATGGTTTTCCTAAAACGGGTTTCCACTCTCCCTACCCTACACGCAAATATGGGTACAGTTCCTCTAAATATAACCTTACTAATCGCTAAAACCATTAGCGTAGTTAGTACATAAGCGTATAACCCAAACAGATAGTAAGACGTGGTGATAAAAAAATATTTGTGCAACTGGCCATGGATTAAAAAACATTAATTATTGTTTATAATTTAATTCATAGCTCTAAGCCATCAAAACGTTTGATTTAGTGAGAGTCTGGTAGGATGTATCTTTTCGAGAATATAAATATATTGATTTGTGATCAGTATTGGTATTATTTTATTCTATTATTATATATATTTATAGGTATTGATGATTTATATTAAAACCTACATTCTCACATCACATGACTTAAGGCCAGGGCCGTGTCTAGAGGAGGGCAAAGGGGGCAATTGACCCAAGCCTCACATTCCAGGGGGCCACATTCCCCCAAAAATTTATTAAATTCAATTAAAGTTACTATTCTAAATTTCGCATCAAATAGTGTAGAGAATAAGTGTATTCGCTTAGTGATAGGATACCATTCCAGATTCTTTAAAACCTTAACTTTATGTAATTTAATATTTACATTATTCTAGTAATGTGTAGTACAGTAGAATATGCCACCATTGTGCTACCGCTGTCGGTCTACAGACTTGGTGCAATGGTACAAGAGGAATTTACTTTTGTTAACTTAATTTGATTTATTGTTTGCATATAATAAAGTACAGTCATTTAATGGGTTGATCAATATTCTAGAAAACATAAGAAATTAATAAGTAACACAAGTATTGAGTACGTATCAATATGTCATAATGTCCTAATGTTTAAATTGAAAATCTGCCGTATAAAGGGGGGGCCTCAGATCTTTCTGCCCCGGGCCTCACATTTTTCTTAAAACGGCTCTGACTTGACGTATAAATATGTAAAAATTGTGATTTTAACCTTTAACCTATCTAAATAAGACTGTAAATTCTAGTTTCTGATTAAATACCACGTCCTATTTGGGTGTGTCTGTGTATTTACAGTATTGTGCCGGGAGTATTGTCAACATTCAGGATACTTTATTCCTAAATATGTTGTGTATTTTTTAAATTGAGTTCTTGAAATTTGATAGTTGATTGTTATGCTCTTTGTATAGCAAAGATTTTTTTTTCTCAGTTTATTTCTGTAAATTGTCTATTATTGTTTCAATTTTGCTCTATGGTGAAATGTGATTATATTTTTTTTATCGCGTTTCAGAAAAAAAAAATATTTTTTTGTTTCACATAATTATCTTATGAGTATTAAGTATATGTCTAAATTTTTATATAAAGTAGAGAGAAAGTCTGTGTAGCCTACCATACAATTTATTATTTATTATTATTATTATTATGAAATTATGTTTATTATTATGAGTATTACTATTATTTACTATTACTATTATTATTATTATTATTATTATTATTATTATTATTATTATTATTATTATTATTATTATTATTATTATTTACAGAGTCGAGCAAATGTTATGTTTTGATTCAACCGTTTGTCATTTCATCTATCAGTAGATTCTGTTTCACAATTACTTAAGCCTAAAAATGCACTGAGCAATTATAAGAAATGTGTCTGGAACATTATTTGAGCCTTCGCTGAACAACGTATTTTTTTTTTTAGCTGTGATAATTTATACTATGATACTGACGTTTTAAACCACGTGAATCACTGTTGTTTTCTATCAATACAATACACTATTGAATGTAGTAGTCATTTGTTTTCGGTCTAACCTGATCACCAAGTGAAAATATCTACTTCAAATCCAAGGAGAAAGGATTTAAGATATGTCAACTTGAAATCTAAAGAGACATGTTAAAAGGATAATAACATGAATTAACACGATGTACTTAGCATTTTTTGAATGGAGAGATCGAAGTTACTCTTCACATAGCTATTAATTATTCCTATAAATGTACAGTGACGCACCCATGGGGGGAACTAAAGGGGCTCAAGCTGCCTCCCCCCCAACCGTCCAGAAAATCTAAAAAATAAAGAAAGGAAAAGAAAGAAAGAGAGAGAACGTGAATAAAACCCCCTAATTAAATCAATGACGTGTCTGTGTCTTATAATTTTGGAAAGTAATATTTTAATCAATTAATTTATAAATAGGTCAAAATGTGAATGTAATATTTACAATATCATTTTATTTTATTTAAAAAAGCTGGAACTTTTGAGAAAGTGCCCACGTGCACCGGCCAGTCATTAGGGTCCGTGCTTTTCAAACCTTTCACACACCACAGGTGATCAATCACGGAGCACTTTACGGCGTTGTCTTCTGGATCTTTCAAGAGGATTATTGGTCACTCTATAAACGATCTCTGCGTCACAGGAGGATTCCTTGAATTGTGAAGGGATTAGTTTGAATCGTGAATTTGTTGGTGATCTGTTACTGCTAGTTTGTTCTCTATCCAGCAAAAGGAACAAACTCTAGTACCGGTATAAGGCAAACTCCTTACACCCTGTAAAAATCGATAAATTAGGCTGCACAGTAAGACATTAAAAACACTCACTGTTTGAACAAGTTTATTTTAAACATGTACTGCACACAGTTACAACTGCCTCAGACCCAAATTAGTAAAATTGCTTGGATTGAAAATATAAGATAATTTAATGCGAGATTTGACAATCTTTTGTCTGAAAGCATAGATGGAACAAGGTGTTTGGGAAAGGGATTGTTGCGTTAGTGACGCCTTCAGAAAGCGTAATGCTTACAATAATATGCAGGAAATATCAAGCTACAGTCAGCACACGCCATCAGGAAATTTTTTATTCTACTGTAATCGCTGTCAAACTTGAATTCGTCACACTTCTATAGCAAATTCGCCCCATGTGGCGATTGACGGCAGAGTTGCTCACCCTGACATTAAATCATCGTGGCCACCAGCTGTATGATCTGTATACTACTACCTTACCTATAGGCTAATTTCAGCCCCTGTATATTCCAATAATGGGATATTTCCAGGGGTATGATATATCCTAGGGATCTGCTACAAAGCAACATAATAAGGCACTATTATATTTAATACACTATAAAAATATTGTGGACCCAAAAACTGGTCTAACCACTTGTTTAATATTTTTGTATAACTAAAGAGTTGACAACCCTGCTGTCACGTATACCCCATAGGTGGTCACATGGTCTAAGGCGTAACTCTCGCACTAAACTGGATTGCCGGTGACTGGAAGATCAGGGTTAAAATCCTGGTCGGGTGTACCGAATTTATTTGTTCTTAAATGGTTTTCAACTCCACTTAAACGCAAATACGAGCACATTTTCTTCTATTTGAAACTTCCGCATTCTTAACCTGATGGTTTATTAAGACGCGATACACACAAACTAATAAATAATGAGAGTAATTTTCATTTGGGAAGATATATATATATATAATATAAAACTGGTCATGGTAGTAAGGAACGTTTGAAACGTCTTCTTTACTACCAAAATCCTACTTTATAGTAGAATTCTGACAAAGATAAAGGCCTTTTAGAACTGCCTTCCTACCATGTGCAACGTTTTAGTTGAGATTTGTACCGTGTAGATTGTTTCAGATTTTCCCAGTGCAGAGCTGTACAAATCTAGTACATTCTTAACCACTGTTTTATTTTACTGCCAAACATGTTCAAAATTATATTATCACATACTCAAAAGTAAAAATAATCGAGCTGATATATTTTTATTTTATTTTATTATTAGTTGTTAAAGGCGTATTTTAACCAAATTCTGTGAAAATCTACAATGCATTAATTTACCCATTACACTATTGTTCGATAATCCACTGTCCTTGTGAAAGGTTTGGAGCACATACATAAACGAGAGAATCTTAGATGATATGGCAAAATCTGAGCCAAAGTATCAGAATACTATTCTAATAGGATAAGTTAAAGTAGCTCTTGAGGGCTATAAACAAAATAAGTATGAGAGTATTTCAATTTTCATGTTCATTTGTTTCACACGAGGGCTATCAAAGACTTGAATTAAAATTTAATTTACATTTAATGGTAGGGATGATGCAGGAAATAAGGGAAATGCACCAGCAACATTATAGAAAGAGAATATGAAAATAATATTTACAGTCCGTTTTAGAAAGGAACTTTTTTAATAGCTATAAAAGTTACTTAAACAATGTTCATATATACGTCAAGTCATGTCAAGATAGATAATATTAATACCTATAGAATATTACTAATAATGTTATCAATATGTACCGCAAAGAATTAGCATGTTTGCATCAGCTAAAAGTTCATTTTTGATAATTTATTACTTTTTTAGTGTATAGAGCGCTATGTCAGCCCCAGCCAATACGTATGTGTATTTTCATTTGAGCCCTCCTGTTTCCTTAAGGATGACCTGAACGTCGATTAAACAAATATTCTAAGTTAAGTGTAAATAGCCGAAGCTATATTAATGGTAGTTGGTTCAGTTAGATATCATTCTGAAAATTGAAAAATGACACCTGGACACGGGAATCGAAAGGTCCCGGGTTCGATTCCCGTGTCCAGGTGTCATTTTTCAATTTTCAGAAATATTCTAAGGATTCAGACGGGAAATTATGCGTAAACTACAAAGATTGTCTTAGAACCAACCATTTGCTAATCAGAGAATGGTTGGTGTGATGGAAGGCGAGGCTAGCTGACATAGAGCCAAAGGGAACTCAGACACAAATTGTAGCCAAACTTGTCCTTATTACATTCCTAAGACAAAGATTCACTTTTAACCAAGGGGAGGTATAGACGTTGGGACTTGATATATTTTATTAATACATATACAAGCATGTATAAATTTACATATATATTGATTCAGTTTTTGAATTTGTTTTAACAAAAATATTTCAAACCAGTTTCTGACTAAACTGCTTTTGATAGTGATTACCTTTTCAATGAGATTGTAATCATAGACTATGATTTAAAATAACAATATTGAAGGTAATTTATAATCATGTCCTGTAAATGCCTTATTAGACCTAATTGCCATTTCAAGGTCAAGCGTAGTATCTAAAGCTTAAAATATTTCAAGGATATTTGAGGCTTAGTAGGTAACATAAAGCGCAGAGGTGTGCTGTGGTTAACTAATTTGGAGGATCACATACACTACAACTCCCTTCTATTCCCCCCTCCACCCTGCTATTTTCATTATTACAAGATCCCTTAAAATAATAAAACTAAATATCGACTTTGTGGTTCTTTTAATATTAAAGTAAAGGTATTTAAATTATTAATTTGAGGAGAATAGAGGTGCAAGATAGTTTTGAGGAATTGCACTCGTAATATAGTGGAAAGGGGATGAGGAAACTAGAACCAAGGCATCTTAGATTCGAACCGTAATCTGACCATCACCGACAATCCCACATATTGTGAGACGTATGCCTTAGACTGCGTGACCAAATATGTGGGCTCATTTGTATGACAGCTTTTCCAACTAAGTATAAATTTGTCCAAAACTAATGTGATAGTGTTTTATAAGGACGGATCAGGAAATTTATTGTCAACTTAGTGCAAATTGAAAACTTTTAGAACAAGTTATTGATTCTGTGTATCTGGGCAGAGTGTTATGTAAAAACGAAAGGATGGCTGGTGAAATCGACAGATGGGTGAATGTATCTTGGGGAGTAGTCGGATATATGTGGACTTTTGAAAAGAATGATTTAGTATCGAAAGAGGAAAAGAAGGCGCTATATAAAAGTGTGTTGACGCTAACATGGTTTAATGGATGTGAAGCGTGTGTTTGTCAGAAGAAACACAAGAGTAAGGTGAATGTGGTTGGAATGAGATATCTGAGAAATGTATTTGGAAAAACTCTTATGGACAGTCAGTAATGAATGAGTGCTGAAGGAGTCGGGTTTGAAGGGGAATCCAATAATTCAATGTGAAAGAGGAGTTATACGTTGGTTTGGGGATGTTGAAAGGATGAGTGTGGATCGATTGATGAAGCAAATAAATAAAGGTAGGGTGTGTTGATCAAAAGGAAGGATTAGGTCACGTAAGACATGGTTAAATATTGTAGATGAATGTGTGGAAAATAGAAACATTATGAGTTTCAAGAATAAAAGAGCATGTGTCACTCGGTGTATGGATGTTGTTGAAGCGTAGGGAGTATGTAAGGATAGGGAAGTATAGAGAGTGTCAGTGAGGATGTATTAAGTGCGAAGTTTTTTTAAGCTAATTTCACTGTTTACTGCCTATCCCGTAAGGGAACGGCGTCATTATAATTATGTGTATATATGTTCTATTTATTGCCATATTAGCCATTTCTACCATTGCATATATTGTCTTACAGAAGTCAACATTAATGCTTTGCAGTTAGAATTAAAGTAGTAATGCTATGATTAAAAAGGTTATCAAAGTTTTTTAAGCACAGAAAAAAATTAAATTTGCAAATAGCTGTGGACAATGACTGGATATTGCCTGTTGCATGGGTACTGGCAGTATTAGATGATCCCTTACGAAAACTACTGCAGGCAGTAGCCCCATAAATGTAGAATGCCAGAATGTATCTCAACCCAGCGAGTATAAGACAAGACGGACTTCCAAAGTAATTTTTTATAAATCACTAGGCTAAAAAACATTTTTATTATATTAACATGGATTATACAAAATGTGATATAGAACAGGCTACAAATAATAGTGGCTTAGTAAAATAACTCATACAGTTTAAATTAAAAAAAATATTTTAGAAGTTATAAAAACTAATTTAATCCCCTTTCAAATTGTATTCGTAAATTATAATTGTTAAGTTTCTTACTGCGTCACCACCTACAATTTTTTACCTTGTTCTATATCAAATTTTGTAGAATCCATTTTAATATCATTCAAAATTGTTTTATAATCTAATAATTTATAGATATTACTTTTAAAGTTCAAGTATTATCTACTATTTAAACTAGGCTCATTTCTATAATTAGGTATTTTAGAATTTTTTCTCAAATGTTTTTAATTTTCCTAAATTTATGTGGCCTTTATTACTTTCTCGGAGGGTAAAAGTTCTGTAATCTTCTCACTTAATAATTGGGCTCGTAAGGCAAATTCTCCTAAAAATGTTCTTACTTTTGTAAATATTATGACTGAATTTCGAATACTAGGTACCATACTTGCTTTGCTGAAAGCTATATTCAGCCTGTGATAGGCACAATGTGTGTAAGTAGTGAGAGGCTGTATTTCCAAAATTCTTTGTTTTAGTCCTTTCAACGCTCGACTCATGATAGCAACCCCATCTATGGAGGAATGCAATATCCAAATTTAATATCTACAAAATGTCAATTATGGTATGACTCAAACCTTCACAAGTCAAACTCATAGCTAACGTAAATACAATAAAATTTACTTCTATAGTGTAATTTTCTGTGTCACGATTGAAAGTTGTTTGGAAATGCCTACGTCCATTGTTTCGTCAGCCAAGATACTAAAAACTTTGAAATTATAACTTCACTAACAATTTTAATTTGTGTGATTTCCTCGCATCATATTATTAACTAATTTGGGGTTGTTTTACCATTAAGGGTAGAATTTTTTGCAGCCGTTTGCAAATGGGTGTCAAAGATCTTTTCATCAGCACCAAAATGAAACCTTAATACTTCCTAGAAATTCCCTTTCGCTGTCACCTAATCAACGTTGTCTTTGTCTTCGTCTACGAAAACAGACCCTCACCTATATGACCCCTCAAGGTGATAGTTTGCGTTCCACGAAATATAGTCCTAGTCATAGGTACTAATTTTTGTTTAATCCTTTTTTTCTTCGTTTTTTGGCTCTGTCTATTGCTGCTTCAATACTTGATATTTTATAATGCATGACGTTAACAAAATGCTGATGACAGGGAAATCAGGGTTCGAGTCCTGGTAGGTTGTACTGGGGGTTGTTTTTCCAAAATGATCTTTCACTATAACTCAATGCAAATGCGGGTAAATTTCATATGAATTTAACCTTCCTAATACCTAGCGTACTATCGTAATTAGTACATATGCGTGTAACCTGAAACGGGTAGTAAAACGCAATGCTAAAAAATTGCAGAGCGCTCACTGCGTTGTTCTTATAGAATATATTTGTTTTTTCGTGGACTCCTAAATCGTTCTGGGCATTTTTATATGATGATAGTAGTTCTATCACCAGCTTTCCCAGCTTCACACAACTAAGACCTCCCTCATATTCTCCTAATATCACGCGAATTCTGCAAAAACAACCGGTAAAGGAATGACTATGAGACAACCAAGGTAATTCCTTTATTCAGTGTATTTTGATAAATTTCATATTTGATTTGGTAAGGAGTAAAAACAATAATAATACCGAAACAAGTCTTCATAGAAGACTAATCTACTACTTATAAGCAGACTGGGATAAAAATAAAGAAGATATAATTTTGTCAGTGTATTTTGATTAATCCCCCACTCCTTGAGCAACAGAGGGATATTTGTAGTTTTATTTTGGACACCATGAATCACACAGTGCACTGTAACGTTCTTCAACAACTATTTTCTGAGTTAAACTAATAAACAAACCATATCTTCTAATGACACGTGGTTGTATCCATCCCGGGGTCCTTGATTCAGCTCCTGACCAGATTAATATACAGCCTGATCTCCCTGGATTCATGTGTGTCAGCTATATCTTGGTGCTAGATCTAAATATTTAAATATATTGTGTTCAGTGCCAGGTAGTTTCACGTTTCCTGCTAACGATTATACTGGGTTTGATTTAAATGGAAGATTAAATATATTAAATTTCACACATTAATATTTAGGGTTAAATTATTTCACACTTTGGTTTTGGTTATAAAAGACTGAGACTGATTATAAATAATATAAGTTGAGTTGGAGTGACTGTTCATCTTCAACTCATTGACTGCGCGAGTGTTTAACACACATTCTGTTTGCTGGTGTTATCGCGAGTGTTTTTCCCAATGGCTGCCGCGAGGGCTTCTTGAGACCTTCACCGCGTCCCCTTGGGAGACTTCTCTTTTTAAAATTAAATTGGCCCAGGTCGCTTTCCCTGTCACTTAAAAAATTGCAGCTTGGTTCGGGGAGATCTTTTACCATCGGCCCTGTTATTTAATGCTATCTTATTAAGGATTGTAAATACTAAAAAGCACAATCAGTATTGTACCATTATCTAGAAAGTGTGATCAAGTTATTCTTCAGTACGTTCTTCACTAAACTAATAAATTCTGCTAAATTTAACATGAAATATTATGTTAAGCTTCAATCTCTAGCATGTTGAAGTTCATCCTGTCTTTTCCACATGATCACTTTATCTTTAAAACTATATGTTTATGTCACCACTGCTTTCATTAATTTTAAACTTTTATAACAATGTCATTGGAGTAGATTGTTTCCTGGCTATTATTTTATCCATGACTGTAAATCTGTAATTAATGTTAAAAAAAATAGTTAAAATATGTTTTTATATATAAATATACACAAACAAGGCACAAAATAAATCACATAGCAAAATAAATACGACACTCAAACGTAATGAACACTCGTGGACACAGGTTCACAGCTAAAATCTGAATCACTTTGAAGTAAACATAGCCCCAAACGGTGTGACGCCTCAAACTAAGTAGACAATCACGCCTGCACCAGTGTGGCCAGCTATGGTCAGTTGAAAATATCTAATCCATAATACAAAATTAGCTCATATCCTTTGTTATCATTTTTTTTATTCTTATAGCAAAATAGAATTTAAAATATGTGTATATATTTTCCGTAAAATGAGAGGGGGGCACGTACCCTATTTCCCCTACCTTGAATCCGCCACTGTCTAATATTGTTACTTCAAAATTTTATTTGATAATCCTTGAAGTGAATTTTTTTTTTAAAAAAAAAANTAAAAAAAAAAAGATTAAAGTGGTTTTAGTAGAGCTTAAAAATTCTCTGTAGAAATGATTTGACGTTAGCTTATCCTCTTTGAATATTTTTAAAAGATTAATTTTTTGAACTAGTTCTGGTGTAGGTGAGTAAACTTTCTTTTTCAAACAAATAGAAAACTATTTTGGCCATTGAATCACTATCAAAAGGAATCTATTCACGTTTTTAATACATAGATTATTAGCTTAAAAGTTACAAGAATATGTTCTACACATAATTACATTCCATCTTATTTAATATTAAAATTACGAATGATTCTCTCCAAATGAACTGCGACACCGTATGTATTCCACTACTATGTAAATAATTTTGGAAGTAAGAAAAGAAAATTATGGCACACAAAATGAAACATTTGCATGGTTACTAAGAGCTTCAAAAACTAAAACTACCCATGCCATTTCTCAATATAATACTTTTGTGAGTATTAGTTTATATTATATACTATACTGCGTTTTAAAATGATTAGGATTAAGGTCAGCGCAGCTGAAGTGGGGAGCGGAGGCTCGTCACATGCTCGACCAATCCGTGAAGGGTAGTTGTCATAGCAACCTAAGCATGTTGCCAGATTTCTTGAGCGTCACTGAGTATGTTTAAATAGTAGTAACGCGCAAACTCCCGCTATGTGGCAACTATGCTCCCTAGCCTACCCGCCACGCGGATCCTAAAGTAGTTTAAATCATAGTATAGAAGCCGCATCGACCCCTTAACCAGACGAGACTAGTGCCTTATGCTGCGTGCTCATTGGTGTGGGTTAAGGTGTCTGACAGTTTTAAAGCTACTAAAACTACTCTAGTAAACTCATACACGAAATAATGTGATCTGTTGCAGCTACTTTTTTAATTTTTGACAGTTGGCATCGAAAACTATAAAATAATATAATCGGTTCATACATTCAATGTTGACCGCAAACAATAATGTATTCTATTCCTACCATCTTCGTTACGTGATTCCGCTCTAGTATGCACATTTTTTTTAATAAATTGCAAAAATAATTTAGGTTAAACATATTATTTCAATAATAACTGATTTTATTAAAATGTTACTAAACGTACTTCTTATGAATGTTATACAGCCCAATTTATATATAAAAGTAACTAAATTTGTTCATATATTCATGTGTCAAGTTATGAGATCTTCAACTACCGCTTTTGATAGATATTATCAATACCTATAAAATAGCACTAATAATATAGTAAAATGTTCTCATTCTAGCCTCAATAGAAAAGTTTGTTTTTTCTAAAAGGCCTAATCTCATGTAAATTGGAATCTAGCACATGTTTATTCTGTACACTGAAGCGGGCTGCTACACTAATATCCGCACCTCTGTGGCGAAGTAGTCTCTCTCCTTCTTGCCCCCAGACAATACTTTATCGGATCCTTGGGAGCCAATCCTAGAGTCCGCTCTGTCCTGAAGACCTAAACTAGCTATCTATCAGCTGAGTCACGTGGATTACGTCTTTCGGCATCGCTCATCCGACGATCCAATCTCAGGCTGGCCTGAAAATACCACTACGATACCAGAGATATTTGTTGCTATCATCATGCGATACCACCACACCTGTAAGACTACTGGAGGACTTGGCGTGAAAGTCTTTCTTTCAAGTCCATTTATCTATGTTAGACGCTGGAGACAAAGTTTTTGCTCATAGTGTGTTTGTATTATAATTATTCTCTAGCACCATGTCCTACTAACCGTTCAGGTCACACGAGCACCTAAACTATTGTTTTGGGATGAAAAAGGTTAAATTTAGAAGAATTGTATTCACTTTTGTGTGGAGGAAGAGTGGAAATAAATTAGGGAAACCACCCTTAGCAAACCTAACCGGGTTTTGAACCCCAATCTCCCCGTCATTGGCCGTCAAGCTTA
Source organism: Timema genevievae (assembly GCA_902155825.1). NCBI lineage: Eukaryota > Metazoa > Arthropoda > Insecta > Phasmatodea > Timematidae > Timema > Timema genevievae. The sequence goes on from CABFWO010001934.1 coordinate 16,154, forward strand.
CTCCTAGAGTGACGCCATAAGCCACCTGGCCACAAAAGCGGGTCTAGTTTGTTATTATTAGGACACTTAAATGCTATTGTACAGTGCAATTTTTGTTGTTAGGAACTTTTTTTGACAGTGTTAAAAGTTATTAAAACAAGAATTGTTAACGTAGTAATGTGATTTGCAGCTGTCACTTTTTATAGATATTTTCAATATCTATAAAATAACACTAATGATGACGAAAAATGTTATCAATGTTGGCCACCAAAATATAAATTCGTATTTTATACAAGTTTCTTCTTACCAAAGCCCTACTATAATAAATGTGTTAACGTACACTTTCTGACTAATCAACTGATAATATCAACTCACTACTTACAAATTTTAGTCTCCTGGCTTTCATTTCATCACTGTGACATGTGAAAGAAGAAATCGCAAAGTCAGCAATAATAAATATTTTGGTCATAGCAGAAAGTAAACAATGGATTCTTTAACACATCAGGCAGATGTGCCACTGACTAATCTAAGGAATCTAATTCCTAGTTTCTTTCAAGGATAGCAAAATAACCAAAGCATAGATATTGAGAAAAGGAAAAGGAATTGATTCAATTTTAAATTAATATATTTTCAGATGCCAGGGATAGAACTCAAGATTCTTGGGGTAGAGGATATTTTATTTGTTTGTGGACTTTAGGGCCTGTGGTTCACTTATTTACGACTGCATCAAATTATTTGTATACAATCACAACAGTCAAACCTAATTACGCGAACTCAGCCTTTTGTAAATGGATACAAAACTAAACATAGAGAAGGAGATTCTTTGTTATAATAATAAACACTAGCTTTATAAAACATAAAAGTAATATTAAATTCAAGTTGTTCTTAAAATATGACTTACGTTTTATCTAGAGGCCTACAGTAAAAGGCAAAACCCACTCACTCACTCAATTGTAGGGATATGTTTCAGGGTTGTTCTTATTTGGAGCCCCATGTTGGGCACCAAGTTGTTAAGATATTTTTGTGGGGTCCTGATCTGTAAGACGTATTCGTCGAAGCTTCGTTGAAGAGATTTTTCTGGGATGTTTTTGTTAGCTGTAGTTGTTGAGCCTGTGATCGAAACTCTTGTTGTGGATCTTCTTTGGGATCCTGCGTGATGATGATAAGGTTCAGGTTTTAATTCTACTTATGTGTGAAAGCAGCTATGCGGAATAAATTTGTTTTTATTGATTATTTAAATATCTGACCAATAATTAATTTATTTTAATAGTTGATGCGTCAACTTAAACTTGATAGCTTAGCGCGTAGCAGACCGTTTTATTCTAAGGTTTAAAAGATCGAGTGGAAATTGAAGAAACGCTCAGCACAGAACGTTCCTACATCAAGGTTGCGGACCGTATGAAAACTAGATATCAAAATGTCGCGGACCCTTCCATAGTAAGGTTTGGAAGTTTAATGAAAATTAGAGGATAACTTATCGCGGACCGTTCTTACATTAAGGTTGGAAGTCGAATGAAGAAAGGAGCCTTCTTTTCAGGTATATCTTTCGAAAAAATAATTCTAGTGGCTTTTTTCGTTTCCTTCTATTTTTCCATATTTGCATCATGCTTCGGTGATGTTCCAGAAGGGAGGGAGATAGAAAGTGTTTTTTACGTTGTTATGTTTCACAAGTATTTGCAATAGGGGTGGAGGATTGTGAACAAAAGAGCTTGATTGTAAATAAATAAAAAATAAATAAATGTTCACCCAGGCGTGTGAGATGATTTTCTAACACATGTGGATGCATTTAGTTTTATATTCTGAAATTATTCATTAATTTGAAATATATTAAAAGTTGTAACTATGGATCAGAATCATTACGAAAAAAAAATCTATTTCATAACACATACGTTCACCATATTTCCCCAACCTCCGGGCTTGGGAACATGAGATTTTGATTCAAGGTTGATTTAAGGGCCTAAAAGAGAGATAAGATGGGGGTTAAATTTGACCTCGTTAAGGGTTTAAAAAGAGGGGCTGTAAATTTTTTAAATTCACTGATGTGTCTTTTGAATCAACTGACATAGAGCCTTAAAATGTAAAATAAACGTTCCTTTCTAGAATTGTGCTAGATTGCTTTGAAGTTTTTAAAAATGTTCATCCCCTTAGATGGTGGGGAGGTGAAGAAACATATGCGTCTCACTCAACCACACATAAACGTATTTCCCCAAGGTCTTGGCCTAGAAACTTGAAACTTTGCTTGGCAAGAAGGTAGCGGGATTGCCTCATGTAACAAAAAAAATCTAAAATTATGAAATAAAAAATTGTGTTCTTGGAAATGAGGGGGAAGAGAGCCTTAATTTGCAAAAAAAAAATTTTTAGATGAGGTAAAAAATTTAAATTAGGCAGGTTAGGTTGATAAAAGAACATCTACAGATAACTTAATTCGTGTTAAAATTCAAAATTGCTAAGTAGGACTTGTTTAAATGGAAGAGGGGGTAGAGGGATACATTTTCCAAAACAAGTAAAATCATCTATTTTTCCGTGGGGTATAAAACTGAAACTAGACAAGAAATTTTTATAGCGAACATTCCACCATGAAAGACTAAAGGTTTTTAGTGGATGTAATTGTGGTTTGGTAAGGAGAGAAGGATTATAATTGTTGTTATTATTATTATTATTATTATTATTATTATTATTATTATTATTATTATTATTATTATTATTATTAGGTGTTCTGTCTTACAACAGGTCAATTTCTTTTGTCAGTGAATTTAAACCGCCAATGCACCCTGTCATCGTTTCCTCTTTGAGATCTAAGAATTTTCCTATTTTATTCAAGTCATCCAACATTTGAATCCTCCTTCTACCTAATCTCTGTGCCGGGCTAGTTGTATCTAGCCCTCACACAGCAGTAAATCTATCCCAAAAATGAACAACACATGAAATAACTAACGTCATCTACCGCTGTTGACTCACCTGTCTGAGAGTCGAGCCAAATAGCTTCACCAGGATCGTCAAATACCAAATCACAAGTTACTTCGTTTGATTTGCCAATGTTAGAAACAAAAGACAAACCCCATTAACAGCTCGAATAAAAAAAAAGGAGAACTGATCCAAGTGGCTGCGCATTAGCCGCTTGTCACATATGACAACCTCTAAATGAAGGATGTCGTTTTCTATTGGCCGTAGTCCACCCACTCTCTTTCCCTTGTCGTTGGTTAGATTAGATGCATATAAACAAGGGGAGCTTAGTTTGGAATCTACTTCTTTGCTACGTTTTCATCTTGGGACTTGTATTCTCTACTAGGTCGCTGCTTGAGGGTCATCCCGCGCAACTTTCGCCAACTATCCTGTGGGATGGAAGGACGGACTGTCTGCTCGGCCTGGCGCAGATAGCACCTCGCCACAATCAACATGCAAACTATCTCATTCATTTAGTAATTTGGCTCAGGTTTTGGTGCATGATGTCCTCGTTTGTTATTAAGTGTTATTTATATAGGCTGGCTTGTTTTTCCTGTACGGTATTTGCCCATCATACTTGGCCAGTTGTAAGTCGTTTATCGACCATTTGTAATTTTTCAAAGCCTTGATGGCTTAGTTAAATAATGCATCTTTAAAATGACCTGTCTTAGATTCATGGTTTTATTTGTCAAGGCTTAAGAGTCCTGATTAGGTCGGTATTTTTCTTGTGCACTTTGTTGTCATGATCTCGGGTTTGGCTGAACTTGGTAGGCAACTGGTGGCTAGTAGTATTTGCCTGGAGTGGCCCGAGTTTTATATTATTCCTTAAGACGCTAGCCGGGCTTGTGGCCTCGGTCACATTGAATATTTTGCTTGAAAGATTGTCTATTGGTGATTGATTGTGTGTACTTGCAGTTACGGCTACCTAGAGAGTTCCTAATTAGGATTAGAACTCTATATCAATTATTCTATTGTTTTGTGTCTCATGGTCTAAGTCAGGATATTTGAGAGCTAGGTTTCAACCTAGCTGAGCATTATTTGCTCACGCTAGGTTTAATGTTGAAAGTATCTGCGTAACATTTCCAGATAATTGAATCTGGTAGTAACTTATTTAAGTTCAATTAGAGCTACTATGATTATATTAACTTTCTAGTTGCGTGTGGAAAAAAGATATTTAAGTCTTTTAAGGGGACTGATTTCAGACATCGTTTTAGACTAATATTGTCTCAATTAGTTAGGACTATACGGATAGTTTAACATAGTTTTTATAGGCTAACAGGTATATTGCTGTCATTAGGGACGTAAAATAACTTACACTTTGGGTAGTAGCACGTGCTGTTTTGATCTCGTGGTCAGGAGCGCCGTTCAACCTTGTTTAACTTCTGTTGGTCATTCGACACAAAATTAGTACTAGTTTGTAAGTGTTTTGTTTAGTAAACCTTATAATAAATATGAATATCACTATGTAAATATTATGCTCCTTGTCTTTAGTAAACTTAAATATTTTCTCAACTTACAATACTAATATGCCTACACCTATCTTCACTCCAGTTATTTCACTGATTGGAATTGTACTACCGTACTGATATGGTCCTATGGAACAGTTTCAGGATGGTAGAGCTCCTCTTAAGCTCTAAATCTTAAGGCTTAGTTAAAGAAAAAACATTTTAGGAGAGGCAGAAAATCTAAATTTGCCAGAAATATAGAGGGACTATTCTAGTAGTAAAATAGGTCTTAGATATTTACTATTTAAAATGGAAGCTGATTAAGTGGGAATCTTAAAATTTCCCAAAACTAAAATAATAAATTAATTTTCAGTGTGGTAGAAAATAAAAGTTGATAAGGTGGGTATAAGAACCACCCCAAACAACCATTAAGGTTTGATACTTAAAATTCAAAATGAATAAGCAATAAATGGGATAGAGGGTTTTCCTTCAATATTCCTAGGACTGATATTAAAAGCACTTTTTATGTTATATCAAAATTTAATTTAAGTTCGACATGTAAGACAGTAGACATTCCCGGATAGTGAATAAAATATGAAAATATTGGATTTCAAAATTGAAGTTCAGAAAATGGAAGATCTCGAAATTGGTACAACTATTTTATAACACTACTTTTCTAAATGGTTTTTACCTTTATTATTACTTTTTATATTTGCTTTTTGCCCTTTTTACACTTTTTCCTTTTTCCTAACTACCCTTTTTATTCTTTATTCCTCTTTTACCTTAACACTTTATATTGTTTTAATAAAAATGTATTATATTAAATCTATAAAAACGTTACCCTTTTTGAACTTTTCAACTTCTTTACTATAAAATATGTATCCCAAGAAAAGCCGGATACCTCATGTAAATAAATGATACGGTGCAACTCACAGATTTTCTCTTTCTTTAATATTAAAATAGAGATATTTACTAAAAACTTTTAATATTTGTGATAGAGGAGCATCTCTGTCTACCAAACAGCAAGGGAATTAATTTCATTTTCTTATAACTCAGAAACAATTGATTTTATTTTTTAAACATCTATTAAAAGAGTTATATATTTAATATAACTAGATATTTACAATGATGAGTTATTTCGTATCTCAAATATATGCGGAGAAATGATCAAAATTGGATATTTATGCATATTTATGGGACTCCAAAAGTAATTTACTTGTAAAAATTAAAATTGTCATTTTGTTTGAAAGGTTAAACAATATCTAGATTACAAAATATAATAAAAATCGCTATAGCAGATTTTTCATTTTGCCTTTCAGTAAATTACCCCTAAGTTTAGAGTTGGACATATAACTCCAAAAACCCCTAGAACCTTATGAAAATCCTATATGGATACCAAGTTATATGCAGATCAGTAAAATGGTTTCGGCTCTAGTCCGAGATACACACAGACGGCATCACAAAAACAACATTTTCTGTTTCAGAGGGTCAAGAAACATCGACATTTATCAAAATCCTGAGATCGATTTATTTTATGATCACAATACTTCCAACTTAAAGGGGTCGAGAGAAAATAAAAGGGTGTAAATAGTGCAAAAAGGTTAAAATTACTAAAAATTATATCCAATCAAATTTTTTAAAAGATAAAGAAATAAAGTAAAAAAATAAAAAGTGGTTAAAAAAGAAAAAACGGGCAATAAGGGCTATAAGGGAAAAGGGGTAAAAAGGGAAAATATTCGAAAGGGCTTAAAAGGAAAAAAGACTTCAAAAGGGGGGAATAGTGCCAAAAGGGCTAAAAGGAGGAAAAGGAGACTATGTGCCTCTATGGCCAAAAATAAAGAAAGCGATAGTGGATTAAAGGAGGTAAAAAGAGTAAAAATTAAAATAAGTCATAACGTGTGAAAGGGGCATATTGGGCTTAAGGATTTAAAAAGGCAAATAATATAAAATGAAAGAAAGTGTTAATTTAAAAGTGGTCAAAAAATTTATTACATTTACTTTTTACCATTTTGCCCTAAACCTCTCCCCCTTATGCGCTTTTTACCCAATTAATCCTTTTTTCGACCAAAGTATTACACTTTTCCCCCTATTATCCTTTTCACCCCATTTAACTTTTAATACTTTTTTACATTTTTTACCTTTTTTACTTACCGGGTGACCTGGTGGTCTAGGGGTAATGTGTCAGACTTCTGTGTTGGGGGTACGGGGTTCAATCCTCAGTCTCGGCACAGATTTATCTGATTGCCAAACCCTTCCTTCCCCTCTGACAAGATGTGTATTAATCACAATTTGTGAACGTGTGGAACGTCAGGACTCCACCGTGGTTCGGATTCCATGTTAAACTGTAGGTCCTCCATTTCATCTCACAATCACCCTAACATTACACATTAGCGTAAGTGCATATAACCCGAACGGGTAGTAAGACGCGGTGCTAATAATCATAATCATTTTTACTTACCCTTTATTTGAAACAAAATTATTAGATCTTTTACACTTTTCCTCTTTCTAAATTTTTGCAATTTTTACCCTAAACTCTTTCTACCGGACAAAGCTAGTATATTTATGAATGACGATATAAACTAGGAACTTGAGCTTAACATTTTTTATTTAATATATGTATTCCCAATCAGTTGTGAACTAAGGACTACCATCAAGAGTTTTTAGCTGAGTAAATATTACTTGCATATTTAAAACGTGAAGCGATTTCTTTTCTACCATTTATTCCCAGAGCTATACTTGAGTAATTTTCATGATTTAAAAAATAAATAAAGATAATACACCTTTTATAAGCCCAAAATTATTAAATGTTAAAAGTATTCAAAGGATAACTTTATATATATATTTATATAGTGAATCTGCAATCTATATACAATTTGCGTTAGTCGCTGAATGTATGTATGCTATAACGACAAGGTTCCCGATGGCATAAAAATAAAAGTGATAGACTTTTAAAAAATGAAACTGAAATAACATTTTATTTGTTTGAGCTAAAAAAAGTTTTTTGTCATTTAAAAAATGTATGCTCAAATGTCATTGCATATATTCTAAATTTGTTGTGATTATTATGTATAGAAAATTAGACTTGCTGTTTATATTAAAGCAATTTTATTTTGGAAAAAATGTTTTTTCTCACAAATAACCGCAAAAAAACATTGCTCTTAGGTTGCGTACCATCCAATAACAATTTAAGGTTCAGAATTGGTCTGCAATCATTGAACCTTGACATTTTTCAGGTGGTCGCGGGTGAAATAGAAAACCTTTTCAGCGATAGTCTTACCTTTTGAAATTGTTGGGGATCTGGCTCAATTTGTCTGAGAAATGTAGCCTATATGTACATAGCTGAAGAGACGAACAGATAGAAACTCTTCCTCTCTACATTTTAGGAAATATATGTCAGGAAGAAACAATGTCCGACTTGTTTAACATTATTGTGATAGTTCGAGTAAAACAAAACCCAAAACATTAATTCAAAGTTGCCTTGTCTGGGTGATTCCCACCGAAAGCGTTAAGTGGATCAAATTAATGTCTCGATCTAGACTATAATTTATTCTAAGCTTACAATGTTCTTTGATACAAAAAAAAAGTTTTCTAACGCCCGGATCAGAACAAGGATAGACAAAAAATCAGAACACGGCAAGGAAATGTTTAGTTTTGTAGAGAAAGATTCTTTGACAGAAAAAAATAATTAAATACATAGTTCGGCTACTTTAAAAACGTTTTTTCTAAGGACTGGTGAGATCCAAAATAATATTCCGACACTAAAAAAATACGACTAACAATGAAAAGTCATGTTTACGATGGGTAAGATTAATACAACCACACCTTAACACGTTCTTAGATCTAAACATAAATTTATTTTTTGTTATTTTATTTCTTGGGGAAGTTATTTAACTATTCAATGTTTACTTGTATTTACAATTATTGAAACTATATTGTTAGAAGTAGAAATATAGAAATACAAATTTAAAGGAATTATGAAAGTATGTACTGGTAATACTTAAATTTGTTAAAATAATTTATTCAGACCAATTTTAACGAGAGTATATAACTTTAAGTATTCACATTATTTTGTTAGATAGGCCTAATATTTTTCATCAACACCCACAGTGTGTCTTAGGTTGCTTTATGCAGGACGCCTTACTAGACATCCAAATATTTTACACTAATGGTGTAGAAATGAGGAATGTAGAGTTTGGAGGAACTTGACTCTTATTTGCGTGAGTCAGACAAGAAAACTATTCAGAAAAATCCATCCTCAATATCCTCAACCAGAATTAAAACCCCGCTTCAAAATATTGATCACCTTTCTGGGTAGTTTTCAAATAATCATAATTCTTCATTTACGGTGCTAAAATCCTATAAATTGCTCTTTCTTAAATCTGAATGTCCTAGCACTAGTTTAAAGGTCAACTCTCAGTTGAGTAGTCCTAGCTTGACCATAAGGAATCATAGTAACAAGATTAAGATGTTACAATAGCTACCTAATAAAAAATATATAGAAAAAGTGAGAAAAATATCGTAAATAAAAATTACAAATCATTTATATTTTACTTTGAAGATCATGGGAAGTTAATTTTTTACTAACTTCTTAGTTCTTCAAGAAAATTTGGAATATGCATTTAGTTACTAAAAAGAAGATTTACCTTTCTTTCTCATTTTAATTTCCGATTTTTAAGATATTTATAGCAAGGTACTAACAGAGAATGGTTTTTTAAAAATTTAAATAAGCTATCTTTTTTGTTTAATTTTAATGGCTTTTTCTTTGGATATAATTTTATCAGTATATTTTCTAAAAAAAAGTTGGGCTAAGGATGAGGAAGGTTGAATTTAAAGGCAGTTTGCCCGTATCTTCATGCAGAGGGAGAGTGAGAAACCATTTATAAAAACTATCTTCAGTATATCTGACTGGGATCGAACCACGGTTTACCCGTCATCTCATCGGCAGTGTTGTCTATTGTGAGAGTGACACCTTAGATCATGCTTGCACTGAAGCGGGATAAATTGCTATCTGTTACTACTTTTTTTCAAGATAATAATGAAGAAAATACTTTTATTTTGCTATGAGTATTGTGGAAAGTTGTTCTAGAGCACAAAGAGATGCATGCATCAGCAGTTGCTTAGTGAACAGGGGATTAAACAATTATTTATTTTGTTCGTTTAACCTTAAGGTGATTCCAGGTAAAGGAGATTTACCACGGATGCTATGTTTTACATCTAGGCCCTGAACGTTTATTTTCCCCTCCCCCTTCACTTAAGTGTTTAAGGCCTTTACTCCTTGAAAGTAATTGTGTCTGTCTTACCAACCACTCCCACCCCTCCCCCTCCTGCCAGCCGAGAAGATACGTAAGTTGTCCGTTCTAAATCGGGCGTTATAAATCCTCATAAATATGTCACCTTCAAAGGAGGTTCTTTGATCTTCAGCAATGTCACCTAAGAAAGTCACCATAAATCATTTTAGCCGCGACGTTACCGGCTCTAGTAAAAAAAAAAGGTATAGTATGAGGAAAGGAGTAACACCAGGTATACTCATTTTAAATAATGCTGCAACCGACCTTACCACGTTTATCTCTTTAACGATGATTCCTCATCATTAAGGTTGTAATCTAAAACTTTTTTTATGAACAACCCTATCGATCCTTAAGTGTAGCCTACATCATAAACACTTAGTGAAATAGTGTAGTTAGACTGATAACATAGGCCTATATAATCAATAATATCTAAATAACATCCAACCCCATCACTACTTATGAGTACTTTCTAAATATGTATAGTTTAGAGGAACACTGGACTAACATCATGTATAAGCATTTTAAATATTTATTCAATAATCTCTTAAGGAAATTCAACCCCGTCACTATTTATGCATACATTATAGACAATTAGATGAAGAATGGACTAAGATGAACTACATAACTAGCATTAACCAATGTTCGCTTTAAGGTAGAAAACTTTTTCAGACCAACTTTATTGAACATTATGCACTTAAAAACAATAAATCACATTTATCCATCATCTTAGAGGCAGAATGGATTAAGAAGCTGAAGCTGGTCTGAAGCTATTACGGAATCACCTTGCTTGATGAGGGATAGACACTTGAATGCAGAAAATGCGTTACAAAAGAAGCATTTATAGAATTAATTGAAATGCAAAGTGACAGAGAATACTTAAAATATGCGCATAAACTATATATGAAGCATATTCTTGTAGCTGGGACGGAGAGGCAGAAAGTAAGGAAAGCCATAGAACTGTTTTCACTGAATGTTGGAAAAGCAATATTTTATAACTTCTCCGAGTTCAATCATGTAGGAGAAACTGTAATGATTGTAAACAATGTATTTGACGAATTAAATTCTTGAATCCTGGTGTGAGGGACGTACAGTTTGAAAACTGCTTATGGCAACTGTATACATGAGCAGGATGATGCATTAAACAAACTACACCAACTAATCTTCACAATGAGATTAATAAGAAAGGAAGAAAAATAAAAATGTAAAGAAATGGAAACCAAAGCGTCCACCCAAATCGAATAAGCTGACAATGAATATGATGTTAAGATCACATCCGCCATTGATGGCTTCCTTTAACAGTTTAAAGATGAATCGATTAAAAAAAAGAGATTTTGTTAAGTTTATCATTGCTCCTTCTAGCATATATTTTAAGTTTAGTTATATTTGTTTACATATATTTAGCACGCTAATTTTAAGGTATATTTAGCTAGGATTTCTTAATTATAAGTTTAACAATATTTAAAAAATATCAGAATAATTATTATTATTTAAGGATGCACCAGAAAGTTTGACAATATTAAAAGTCTGTATCACTTATTTAATAAAAGGATAAAACATTTTTTCATTTATAATGTATTTATTCCGGAGAAAGGACTGGCAAAAAAACTCCCCTTTTTTTTATTTAACCTTACACGAATTAATGATTTACTGAAAGAATATAAACACTTCATAATGCAAGGTTATACTCTTCACATACTACGTGAAAATGCTCTTTATCATAACTCTTCATACAGCTATCAGTGAGGGTAAAGTCTTTAAAGTGAATAATCATTTGCATATAGTTGACCTGAACATGAGAATATAGTCCTGCTCCGTGTATGCCAAAGAATAATTCTAGTCGTCATTTAATTTAGCACCGCGTCTTACCAACTGTTCTGGTCACCCCTTCCAACCCCTTGGAATTTAAGTTACTGGGGGCTAAGAGGGGTGAGAATTATTCAATTTAGAGGAAGTACATCCACAATTGCATAAAGGGAGAATAGAAAACTGACCTCAATACACTTGACCGGAATTCGAACTCCCGCTGTATCTTACTACCTGACAGGACTATATACTAATTACGCTTATGTATTAGGAATGAAGAATATTAAATTTAGAAAAAGTGAAATTGTTTTGTGTGAAGTGAGAGTAGAAAATCGTTTAGTAAAAACGTCCTCGCCAGATCATGTCGAGATTTAAACCCTCAATTCTTATTTAATTTGATGTTATCCAATAACGTTTTGTAAATAATAATTTATTGTGAATTCGTCACTATTCACAGATATGTACAGATCCCTGCTTTTATGGTGAATAAAAAAAGCCCAATTTCGTTTTTTCCCAAAAGCGGTGAATAAGCGGTGAATTACAAAAATCCTATTTTTGCGACGAAATTATCGAATTAAGACAAAAGCGTTAAAAAAAGTGGTTTTTGCCAAACTTTCGTGATTAAGGTGACTTTGTTGGGTTGAAACTATACTTCCAGGACAATGTTTGAAACAGGTAAACTAAACATATTGAAGTGAAAACCAAAAATTACATTTTGTTTGGACAAAACGGTAAAACTCAATTTAGGCTATAAAAATACAAAATAACTACTCAACATCACCAAACTGCAACATGCAGCTGGTAACAATGTTATCCACTTTCAAACTTAAAATATTTATTTTTCAATATCCCAAAATATTAGCGCGAATGCCGAAAATCGCAACTAAATCGCGATTATCGCGGACATCGTTTAAAATCGCGAATATCGCGCTAAAACGCCGATTTCGCGAATTATCGCGACAATTCTGAGCATATATTTGCAATCAGGGTAACCTGAAATGTGAACATATGAAAGAAAATATGCCATATCTAACATTCGCGAATTATCGCGATCTCCACAAACGCAGGGCTCTGGATATGTATTTACATTTAGTTAAGCTGGACACGAATATCGAATCTGACATCATGTAGGCCAATGAATAGTTCTAGTCGTCTTTTATTTCAGCACCACGTCTTACTACCGCCCGGATCATCCTTATATTCAAGTTAATGAGGACAAGGAGATGAGAAAAATATAGTTTTATAGGGAATGTACCCGCATTCACGCAGAATGAGTGGATAACCATGTAAGAAAGACCACCTCACAAAATCTTTCTGGTATTTGATCAGTGACCTCTCAACATCATACAGCGAGAAGAGACTATCCTACCCCATCCTTACCCCTCCTCCGGTGTGGGCTCAAAGTCAAGTTGGATGAACGCTTCGTGCAATATAGACACAACGAGTTCACTCGAAAGAGAAATATCAGGGATGCAGGTTCGCGGTATGAGCTCGGAAGCTTTGAAATTGTACATATGCTAAGTTATGCTCGTACAGGTCTAAAAGGAGTTATTGGTTTTCTAGGTTTCAGAAAGCTGTCCTATAGTATATCTATCCGCAATAACCCGTTACTCCATAGTTTGATCTATCTATCTGTAACAGCCAGTTATCCTATAGTTTGATTTATCTATCTGTAACAGCCAGTTGTCCTATAGTATGATCTATCTATATCTAATAGCAAGTTGTCTTATGGTTTGATCTATCCGTAATAGCAAGTTACTACATAGTTTGATATATCTATCTGTAATAGCAAGTTATCCTATAGTTTGATACATCTATCTCTAATAGCAAGTTATCCTATAGTTTGATATATCTATCTGTAATAGCAAGTTATCCTATAGTTTGATATATCTATCTGTAATAGCAAGTTATCCTATAGTTTGATATATCTATCTGTAAGAGCAAGTTATCCTCTAGTTTGATATATCTATCTGTAATAGCAAGTTATCCTATAGTTTGATATATCTATCTGTAATAGCAAGTTATCCTATAGTTTGATATATCTATCTATAATAGCAAGTTATCCTATAGTTTGATATATATATATATGTGTAATAGCAAGTTCTCCTATAGTTATATATATCTATCTATAATAGCAAGTTATCCTTTAGTTTGATTCATCTATCTGTAATAGCAAGTTATCCTATAGTTTAATATATATATTTATATGTATATATATATGTAATAGCAAGTTATCCTATAGTTTGATATATCTATCTGTAATAGCAAGTTATCCTATAGTAGATATATCTATCTGTAATAGCAAGTTATCCTATAGTTATATATATCTATCTTTAATAACAAGTTATCCTTTAATTTGATTCATATATCTATAATAGCAAGTTGTTCTTGAGTTTAGTCTAACTGTTAAAGCCAACTGTTCCAAAGTTTGACCTATCTAGCCATAACAGCAAGGCTGAACTTTTCTATTAATTATTTCAGAAATTTCTCAAATAATTATTTTATAATTTAGTTGGTTTGTAAGTCATGCGTGAGCTTATCCCTTTTCTCAGAGCTACGGTAGGGCTAGGGTTTTAATCTATACTGTACTGAGAGTGTGGGTACATTTTTTTCTCAGTACGGGTGTTAAAACCAGATGTAGACGAGAGCTTTCTTGTCTATTAACTACTTCGTTACAGATCGATTATTTTATATAATTGAGCTAGTTTGTAAGTCAATTACTTGGCTCTGTGTATGTTTGTGGATTTTAACCTTGCTAGGTGTACCTATTAATTATTTTGGAAATTAATTTTTTATTTGGCCTTAATATAATTATATTGATGAATTTCGGCGCGTTTATATTCTCCCAAACTGGTTTTAAGTTTAACGCTATATTAACTCGAGTAAGGTGACAATCGAATTAATGGTTTTGAATATGCATTTAAGCATGAGTTAGGCTGAATGTAGAGGTAGTGTAGACTCACTGAGAAAAACTATTTCGTAATAAAACAGCCTCAATACACTCGCGCCGGATTAGAACCCCGATATTCTGGTCCTCGACAATCTAGTGTGTTTCAAGAGTGACGTCTTAGAATATTTTAGCAATGAAGCGTGTATATATCTTTGATTAATATACATTTACTTGTTGACAATCGTTACGTTATCAAATAATAAAACTTTACACAAATAACGTATTATTAAGTTAAATTTTTAGAAGAGAAAGAGTCGTGACATGGTCCTGGGATTATTTCGGATTTGTTGTTAAAATCTTTCTATCTCGTCTTTTATTAGTAAAGCTGTCGTTAATGGATTCAGTTTTGAGCAACTTTTATCTACCATCAGCCGTGTCTAAAAATTATAATGAGAACACGCTCACGGCTAAGAGTATCCTCATTAGCTCGTGAATACAAACATGTTCTTATTACCTAAAGTCTCAGAGTCCCAGACAATCTCAACTTATTTTACCAAAGTTGTAGTCACCATCATCCGGCAGAGGTGCGCAAGAAGCCGTGCAATTTATCCATTCAAATCACACAAAGTTGAAACATATATTAATTTCGTGAACTATTTACAATCCTAATTGCTTCACTTATATTGAGTCTCTGGGGATTTATATTCTCACGCCAATTGTGACATGTCACGGTGTCGTCTAGTGATCCTGAAAGCTCACAGACATATATGCAGGCTAGCTTGAGAAGCCTTTAAATCAAGTGTGTTTAATTCATAGATCATGATAGAACTGGAAATATATTCTCATTTGCTAGGGCTGGAAATAACCTGTCAAATTTCAGCCGATGTTGTAGGAATAAAATCTAGGACTTGTGCATTACATCTGGATGTAGAGATTAAACCCAGGACTTTTGTCTGAGAGTTTTCTAGAATGTGCCAGCATTTGGCAAACACTGCATGACATCTATAAGTGGGAATAAACCTGGGACCTTTGGCTGAAAGCTTCGGCTAGTTCGGGCCAAACAAGTTATGAACTCCAATGCTAGATTATACATACAGTCGGAAAAACTTTTTTACTGTAACAATTCTAGATTGTATTCATAAATCAATTTGTTTGGAACCCTATGGGACATACTGGATTGCTAATTTGAAACAAGTATTTGTATATTCTTAATGAACTCCATCGATACGTGTTTTTTTCAATCGGAATTATCTCTCATCGTCTCGTTGCTGAAGAAGAATTTAAATATTGGGTTCAAGGATAATGAGGCTCTAAAGGGAAGTGATAGAAGCTTCAGCATTGAGCTGACGCCATGCACATGCGTGGGCGTTGATGCGAGCCTAAATGTTCATTCGTCAGAGGAGCTCTACATCACCCATGCGCGCACGCTGGGCTGTGATTGGTTCCTCCAAAACCGGTACAGGCTAAATTTACATTAACTAGAGACTTCGAGACGACCGATGGACAAATAGCAGGCGTTGTACCCCAAAGACGCTGTTTCCTAAATACTTACCGTATTAACGGCACAAACTGATGATCATGAGATTAAAATCTCCGGACTCGTTTTTTATACAAATGGTTTAGTAAAATACCCTTACATCATAGGTTCTTCTAACATACATTACATATGTCACTTTTAAGCTTACTAGGTTTATTGGTTATTTAGCTACCCGCACCAGTGGTCATGCAGTCCTGGAAACAGGCTTGAACTAGTAATAAGAGTTTTAAAAAATTCCAAAGGTGCACATAAGCACGTTTTTCATAGTATATATGCCAGCAAATGTGTTCTTGAGTTTTTGAACTACCTACATATGATTTAAGACATCAGGCCCGTTATATATGTAAGAGCACAAACTGAAGTTACCCCTAGAACGTAGGCCAATGCCAAGTTTCAGCTTTCTATGATTTTTGTTTTTTAGTCACACAAATTGGTAGTATGTGGTCTAAGACACCTTTTCCACAGTGGAAGTAATAGTGTTAACAAATACGCCCTCAGATTCCTATAAATAACATATTTCAAGATTTCTTGGACCTACACTCAAACCTACCAATTAAAACTCAATTTTATTTACATGTCAAATCAAGACAGTTGCTTTTATATTTATTTCCTTCACTGGGAAGACTCTATAATATATTTATATATGATATGTTTATTCGAATCTCTATGCCCATTTTATTCACACATCGTATTCGGAGATAATATCAACTTAAGTCTACGGAGATCCTCATTTGAAGAATTGATGGTAGAATTTCTGTGCTACTACAAGCCTTTAAAAAACATTCCGAGATTAAGGTGTCAGATAACATTTTTATAGACTTGAAGATGATGAACCGGGTGTCGTAAGATTCTTCAGAGTGTCCTACTTGATACACAGTTTGAAATAAATTGTTCTTAATAGTGTCATAATCCCGGGCGGTAAAATGGTCTGAGGCGTTACTCTTGTAATAAAATTGACTGCCGATGACGGGAAGATTAAGATTCAATCAATTAAGATGTGGCGTGCTGAGGGTGGTTTTTTTTACTAAATGGTTTCCCACCCAATTCAGGAATATCTCCTCTTAATTAAACTTGCCACATCCTAGACCCAATAGCGTGGACATGGGAATAAACCGAACGGATATTAAGATGGCCGTACAAAAAAAAAAGTCATAAATGAATCAAAGTGTGTTTAATATTGCCTGTAGCCAGTTTCTCAATAATATTGTGTTCTTCTTTAAGACTTGTGTCTGACTTATCTCAAAGAAACGATCTTCATTTTACAAACCAAATTCACTCCACCAGTTTGCTCTCTCTCTCTCTCTCTTTTTGTGCACCATGTTTTACTACCCGTTTGATTATCAACATGCTTACACCATTAAGATGGAGGAGAAGGTTAGAATTAAGAGATACACTCGAAATTGCGGTGATGGAGGGTGGACAACTGTTTAGTAATAACAAACTTCAGTACATCCAAACGGGATTCGAGTCCCGATCCATTCATCATCGGCAATCCACTCTGACATGAAAGTGACGCATCTGACCATGTGATCACCAATGTAGGTTTATACAACAGTTGGTTGTGATAAATTAATAAATAGAGGTACGACTATTTATTCATTATAATACCTACTTCACTTAGCTTTGATGTCTTTATCAGGGATTTCATCATTTTGGTTTGAAATTTTTTAAATGAATAAATATATTTATATATTTTGTTCTCTTACCTTACTGCCCATCGGGGCTATCCGCATATTTACACCTATAGGATATGGAGAAGGTTAGAATGTATAGGAAATATACTCGTGAGTTGCGTGGAGGGATTGTGGAGGTCAATTAACGGGGAAAAAACACTTCAGCATATCCAGTTGAGATTCGAACCCCAGCCTGCTCATCCCAGAAAACCCAGACAAAAAATACTAACGCCTTTGCCCGTGAGCCTAACAGTAAGATTTTTTCTAATATAAAATCGAGCCAAATATTTCACTAGTTTTCAAATAATCAGCATATTTATAACCTTATTACATTGCATTCCTTACGTCTTAATACCAGCTTGAACTATTCGTAGTCAACACTGAGCTAAGGGCACAGGGTAATAAGAGCGAATTTTAACCGTTACATATAATTATAACTAAACGATCCAAAATAATAGGACTTACCTCCCCCCTGGGAGAATGTTTAATTAGCCTTCAATCCATGGAGCGACAATTATTGTTGTATTATAGTCATGTTAAAAATACAGCTATATTATATAGGCTGTGTCGGATTACATTCAAACCGGTGGATCATTCCCTAAAGGGTCTATTGGTTGTAGGGCCCACCCCCACGACTCCAGTCAGGAAGGCCACAGTATTTTTAAGCAAAGTGTACAGGGGTGCTACATGCATAAAAGAGCATAAAAGCAGTTATATCTGTCATTGCATGAAAATCTGTGACGTTCACTCTACGTAAAAGGAGTGGTTTTACAGTTTATTGTTGTAATATTATAAAATATAATGTTACTAATATTGACTCTGATTTATTTAATAAATCTGAGGTTTAATTAATATCAAGTGAGTTTATTGATAGGGGTGTTTGGCGGTCTTTTTTTTCTAATTTGATGCGTATAGCCCGAGCGGGTAGTAAGACTTAGTGACAATAATAATAATTTTAAATTCGAAGGGAAGTTAAAGTGAATCTTGAAACACGCAAAGAAAAGTCGAAGCCAAAGTCAAAGATGAGTATTTTGATAAATGTCACACCTTTAAATTTTTTTAATATAAAATGTATTATCTCTAGGTTAAGAGAAAGGCTTAGAGGGGGGAAAAAGCCTACTATCTCTATGACGACACACTGAATTGATCTACTTATCTTTACGTTATAACTGTAATTTAATTAATAGGGACGGTGACCTGTTGGTCTAGGGGTAAGGTGTCACACTTCTATGCTGGGGTCCGGGGTTCAATCCTTGGTCCCGGCACAGATTTATCTGATTGCCAAACCCTTCCTTCACCTCTGACAAGACATGTATTAATCTCAACTTGTGAATGTGAGGAATGCCAGGCCTCCACCGTGGTTCGGATTCCACGTTAAACTGTAGGTCCTCCATTTCATCTCACAGTCACCCTACCATTACACATTAGCGTAAGTGCGTACAACCCGAACGGGTAGTAAGACGCGGTGCTAATAATAATTATAATAATAATAATAATAATAATAATAATAATAATAATAATAATAATAATAATAATTAATAGTCGGTGTTAACATACTGTTTAGTAGCTCTTCTAAAATTTAATATATGTTAAAATACGTCATATTTAGTTAAATATTTCCAATATGTTCATAATATATCGAAATTTTCTCCTTCCTTCGAAATGTTTCGGAGATGTGAAGGTTATTGTGTTGGTTGAAGTAGAATCTAAGGAGATATGACCTTCAACTTACACTTTAACATAAATAGGAAGGCCAATCTACCTGACGCTTGAACATAGAATGTCACAACACAATTCAACTGTCCCATAAATTCATGAACGCTCCTATCTTTTCAACATTGGGACACACACACACACACACACACAAACACACACACACACAAACACACACACACACACACACACAAACACACACACACATATGCACACATTATGAATAATTTTACCTTCACTCATCACGATTTAGCTTATATTTGGTCCTAATCTAGCATTAACAATTAAATAGCTATCTTCATATTTTAAATACTCACTTTCAGTTGAACATTTAAATATAGTAAGGAGTTATATTTCAAGCCAGAATTAAGAATGTCTTAACACTTTTTTCAACGATTTGTTCAATATTTGAAAATTGTAGAGGCATATGCCTACTTCAAAGAGGATTAATCATTGTATATTAAATGATTAAAATTAATTAAGAGAACATTCACTTCATCTAACTCCTTCCTTTTTACTTTCTCTCTATCTTACAGGTAGAGAAAGTATGGTGATCGTTAAAAAAATCGAACTCGAGATTTTGATGAATTTTGACGTTTCATGACTTCCTGAATCCGAAAAAGTGGTTTTTGAATTTCCGTCTGTCTGTCTGTCTGTCTGTACCTCCAACTAGAGCCAAAACTATTTTACCGATTGAGCTGAAACTTGATATCTAGGGTTTTCATAGGGTTGCCCCGAGGGGTTTTTGGAATTGGATATCTACCCCTAAAATTAAGGGTAGTTTACTGAAGGGAAAAAAGAGAAAAAGTCGATTTTCTCAAAATCGGCTCTAACGATTTTGATTAAATTTCATTTATGAACATTAATAAATATTCCAAACAAAATGGCTACTCTCAATATTTCGGCAAAATGGCTTTAAGGGCTCCGGTCTGATGCGTAAATTAACATTTTTTATAATAGCTCCGAAACTATTTGAGATATGAAATTACTTAGCATTACAAATATGTATATATATTTATAATACAGATATTTTATCCGAAACATATTTTTATAAAATCAATAACTTTCAATCTATACGCAATTATATGAATTTTTTAACTTTTTGGACATTAAAGTTTAAGTATTGCGACCGTAAAAAAAACTAACCTGAAATGTTGATGGATGTCGACGTCTCATGACCCCCCGAACCCTAAAAAATAGTCTTTGCAATGCCGTCTGTCTGTGTGTCTATAAAAACTTAAAATTAAGGGTAGTTTACTGAAGGGCGAAAAGAGAAAAATTTGGTTTTCTCAAAATCTGCTCAAACGATTTTGATTAAAATTCGTATCTAGGCGTTGATTAAGATTATAAATAAACTGGCTATTTTCATTTTCCTATGAAAATGATTTTTAGGGTACTTTACAGAAGCGTTAATTTCCGTATCTCCACAACTATTTGAGAAACTAAACAACTTATCATTGCAAAATTGTAGGACTATTAGAAATAAAAAACTTTTATTTGACATATATTTTTATAAAAGCAACAGTTTCTGAGATATTTGCAAATATATTAATACAATTTTGTGAGCTTTAGTTGTAAACATATACTACTTAAGTCTTAACGCAATAATTCTCCAATGCCATAGAGTAATTAAATATAAGTATCTAAAAAAGTATGTTATTTTTCCTTAAATCTCTTAGGAGAAATGTTTGCATAGCAATGATCTATCTCCATTTTAGACTCAATAGTCAATATTTACATTTTTTATTGGTCAAAATGTATAAATGAATAATTAAATATCAATGCGATGACTTGAAGATCTGCAACACCTTATAAAATGTTAAAATTTTAACCAGAAATCGAAATTTTAATACGAAGTGTTGACCCTTGTGGAAGACATTAAACTGTTTGAAATGCTCTTAGGTGGACAAAGATGCGCCTCTTTTCTCATTGATTCTATATCATTGTATATTATTTTATGCGTGTTCTTATGTGGAGGTATGATGATACAATGTACATTATTCCGTTCAGAAATCTTACGAGTTTATAGAAAGAGAGAGAAAGTCTGTGCGGTGTGCCGTACCATTTATTTACTCTATCTTACTACCCGTTTGGGTTATTAGCATATTTACTAACTACGTTAATGTGTTAGGGATTATTAAGGTTGAATTTAGAGGAAGGGTGCCCACACTTGCTTGGATGTAATGTGGAAATCTATTTAAGAAAAACCACCTTCTGTACACCCAACTTTTCATTAACTAAATAATATCATACGTAGCGATCTTATCCAAAACAGTTCTATATGTGTTACATGGTCATATGAATAATCGTATTTGAGACACACTAGTTTCAAAATATGTTTTAAAGTGACATATATAGTTAAAATATATTTCCACCTTATAGGATGAGCTTTCGCTTGCAGTGCTAATATCCATACATATCAGTTAATGCTCGCCAAATTTAGTCACGGCTGGAGGGCTGGAATTTATCCGGCCTGCATTCATATACTAACACACAAAATGATAGTTTAATATCGTGGCCATAACTTTTAATAACAAGAAACATTTAGAGTTATTTCACACTGTGATATAAGTATTATTTTCCTTTAAATACTTTACTGTGAAAATGTCTACAGGATGTATATTAATTGGTGTCAAATATCGACCAAACATTAAGAAAAGTTATCATAAGCATGTGTCTAAAAACACTTAGTTTTAGAGTTACTAAAGGTTTTCTCTAAGATGGATTGGTCGTGGAGGAGCCATTGAATGACCTGCTTGACCACCAGATTCGAATCCAATAATTTTTTTCTCTGGATACATCTAAATTTCATTGTTTACTCAACTCCTTTGCCTAATTTTGAGGTTTTAAGAGACCGTATCATAAATGGTTGTGAGAAAATACGTAACACCACAGTCGTATTCAACAAATGAGTATGTCAAACAAAGCATGCAAGGCTCAGAGGATGCATTAAAGCAGGACCCAATTTTAAACAATTTTTTTTTAAAAAGTTTGGTCTTTTGATTTTTTTGTTTTTGTTAAACTTTTTCTTGTTTAGTAGCATTACCTCTTCTCTTGGATTGTTTGTTAATTGAACAGTAAAATTCCTCCTAGCTCAGAAACTAAAGGTTTTTAGACCCATGATTATATGAGCATTTATTAATGTTTGGTTGATGGGAATACGCCCCTAGAATAATTGACACTAGTAGATCTGGAATAGGGGAAGTTGGGGGAACTTGAGCCCCCCTGTTCCAATGGCAGGGGAGCTGAAACTATCTCAAGCCCCCCTGTTCCAATGGCAGGGGAGCTGAAACTATCTTAAGCCCTCTGTTCCAATGGTGGGGGAACTGAGACTATCTTAAGCCACCTGTTCCTATGGTGGGGGAGCTGAGACTATTTTAAGTCCCCTGTTCCTATGGTGGGGGAGCTGAGACTATTTTAAGCCACTTGTTCAAATGGTGGGGGAGCTGAAACTATCTTAAGCCTCCCTGTTCCTATGGTGGGGGAGCTGAGGCTATCTTAAGCCCCCTGTTCCTATGGTGGGAGAGCCGAGACTATTTTAAGCCACCTGTTCCTATGGTGGGAGAGCTGAAACTATCTTAAGCCCCCCTGTTCCTATGGTGGGGGAGCTGAGACTATCTGAAGGCCCCCTCCTTCCACGCATATTCAAAACACTCTTAGTATATAACATGTCACCATCATCTGCCAATGGTAGTCTAAGAGGGTCAGAAGTGTGTCCTCTTCTCCCCTTATATACCCTAAGAGTTTGTTTTGAAATACTCAACAAAACTTTACACTGTGATCTACAGGCCTGGCAGGTGAGCTCTACTTTACTTATATTACGTTAGGTATGTCACGTGATGAGACAATATATAGGACAATTCTGTTTTATCTTACAGGAGAAGTATTACCATTCTTGTGTGCGTCAGTGTATAATTGGTGAATCAAATAAAATAGAATAATAAAAATAGGCAACACTGTGTGCCTGACTTTCTCAAAATTTAGGTGATTTTTCTTTACTATTAAGTAATTAGAAAAAAAATGTCAGTGTTAATATTATTTTATTAACTGGCTTCGTATATACGAATTATATCTTTTGAATTGTTTCACTTTTTATTCAAATATGTTTATTAATATACGCTTAATTAGTTGGATTTTTCTTTTAAATAAAGAGTAATAAAAGCTTGTTTTTTTTTCCTGTAAAAGTTTAGATTTATAAAAAAATTAATTTCTTGGTTGATAACATTGCTATAAGGATATTATGAATTATTATTTTAAAAATATCTTATTCTTGAATTTATATTACAGGGAAAAATCTTCCCAATGAACTGTGTTAATTTATTATTACAAAAAAATCTTACTTTTTTGAAAGTTTTTGATTTTATAAAAACATTCCTAAAGTTTTATCAGAATACTTAAATGACCTAATTTTACTGTATATATTTTATTCACATAAGGAAATCAGTGAAAAAAATAAAACATCATTTGTAACTGTATTATTTAAGGTAAAAAATTAATATTAAAGACCAAAGGGTAATAGGCTTAGTTATTGAAAGAGATTAGCTCAATTTATTACAAATTCACAGTTGAATTGAAATTTTAATTTTTATATGAAGGAAAGATAGTTTTTCAAAACGCAGTTGGAAATTTAATTTTTGGCCAACTTTATCCATCTTAATAAAATTAAAAAGCTGAATATTTTATCAAAAGCGCTCTTGTTGGGGTTTGAATAAAATATATGAATTTGTTTGAACCTCTTTTAAACATTATTGTCATATAGTATTTTACTAGGATTTAATTGGCTCCCCAGCCCCCGTAATAAATTTGTCCCCCTTTAGATCTATCTCAGTCACTCTGATATTAAAGGATAGGGAACTGAAAGATGGCCTTGCATCAAAATCAATTTTAAAAAACAAACTAAAACTGTATAAAGTTGTTGTTAAAACTATTATAATAATGTTACAGTTTCCCAGTTTCTTTATTATGACCAACGGCTAATCAGCTGTAGAGTAGCTCGGGATAAATTCAAAATGTGATTACAAGAAATATTGAAAGTGGTTGTTTTGCATCCGATTTTGTATACAAACTGTTGAGAATAGTGTTTTTCCTTAAAAATTTTAAATGCTCATTCTATTGGTATTTTGGTAATTTTCCTTTGGGTAAATATAGGAATAGGTTTTGAGAACTGTTGTCATTTGAATGAACTTTATAATCGCGGCCATAAATACTGTACTCTAAAGAAGCATTCAAATTTAAAAAATCTTCTAGATGAGGACCACTCCAAATAATTTCTAAAATATTAAAATTAAAAAAAAAAAATTTAAGTGAGGATCAATATAAATGACTCTTAAGGGCACCGAAATTTTTTTTAAATGGATTTCATCCGAATACTCCTTTAGCTTATGGGTAGCATATAAAACCAAGTTTAATTGCTAGCGTCCTCTTTCACAAATATGGATCTACCACCTGTAAAGTAAATTGAAGTATAAATTTTTACTGTTGAACAAAAATTTTGTATTTTATTGACCTTTCTTCTTAATATAATTGATGACAAATAAAGGCATAAAAAGTGCTACACTGAAAAAGTAAATCTCTTTAAAATAGCTTCAAGGTTCATTCAGAGTTTAAAATTTTTCACGGGCAGGATCCCCAGACTCCTCTCGGTTGAAACCCCCTCTCCCCCCAACTACCAAAGAGCTTCCAGAGTCCCTCTTGACACCAATTAATATACACCCTGTATTTACATTATTTATATAATTTTATAAATATTGCTTCAAGTATTTCACTAGCATACATAAACATCTAGGCAAATATAAGTTTTTGAATGTTTTAGTCATTCATTAATGAGTTTAAATATATATCATTAAATAGCCAGAGAAAATAAATGAATCGTTGGACACGCGGAATAAACATCGTTCTAGTTTGTTCTAGTTAGCCAGTATCAAGGAAGTCATGGCTAAAATTCCAGCCATATGCACTGAGGGTGGTTTTCTCTACATGTTTTCCATTTATTCCCTTCACTCAAATACGGCTACATTTCCCCTATATTATATATTCTTCATCCCTAGCCTGCTAACGTGATCAAAATGTGCATAGTACAGACATGCTGAAAAACCTAAGTATAGTGATGTAGTTTAATAAACATGTTTCTATAACTTGTGGCCCGCAACACTTAATCAAATTTATGAGTCTGACACTTCGTCTAGTTTGGTTTAGAAACGAGTGATATAAGTCAATCAAGGTAAATTTGTTTAATAAGGTAATCTATGCTTGTGTGTGTATGTAGGTAATCTGTTTAAATAAATCAGTCATTTGAATTCTAAATTGAAGGACACTGTACCATAAAGTAGGGGTACATGTCCACCCCTATTACCCCCCGCCAAGCACGTCCATGTGCAGATTCAAATAATATTTAAATTATCATATAATTTTGGTGGTGTAACAATTTAAATCAATACAGTATACAGAACTCGGTGTTCGAATTCGGATTGGGTTAAATTAGAGGTTTTCTAAAATGGTTCTTCACTCTCTCTCTCTCTCTCTACGAAAATGCAGGTACAATTCCTCTAAATTTAACCTTCCTCATCCCTTACCCATTAGTGTAAATAGTACAATACATATGCAAATAACCTGAACAGAGAGTAAAATCTTTTTAGGGGTCACATTGTCTATGGTGGTATTCTCTTGTTAAACTAGACTACCTTTGACACGGAACTCGGGGTTCGAATCCAGATTGGGCTAAATTAGAGGTTTTCCAAAATGGTTCTTCACTCTCTCTCTTCGAAAATTCAGGTACAATTCCTCTAAATTTAACCTTCCTCATCCCTAACCCATTAGTGTAATTAGTACAATACATATGCAAATAACCTGAACAGGTAGTAAGACATAGTATTAAAAAAGATTATCTCTTTTAGTAATGCAGAATAGCATTTTTGCTATTCGAGGTTCATACTGACCTATTTAAGAACACTGATTAAAAAGGATGTATTAGAGTAATTAAAGATAATTGGATTAAAAGTATCATAAAGCATTTCGTAGAGGAGAATAACAAAAAACACTACGCCCAGCTGCGATTTGAGCCTTGGTCATCAGGATCAAGCAGGCTGGTTCGGAAACAGTTACCGGTTTTAATAGAAAACTCTACTAAGCCAGACACGTGAGTAACAGGATTCTTATTGCTATGTGGATCACTGATAAAATGTGGTCTTGTATAACTAAAGGCTTCCAAGTGGACTTCTGTACGTACGTATGCTTCGTTTACCCTAAAGGGTAGCAAGCTTACCTTTCATTATTCCACTATGGTATACATTATAAGATTAGGCCATAGTGTACCCAATCAAAGTAAGAGTTAAAGAGCAGTAAGTGGAATATATATTTGTAAATTTTTCTAAATTATTTTCTTATAAAGTAACAAACCATATATTTAAAAAAAATTAAGTTAAACAGTTAATATATATAGTTATAAGTACCTATTTAATTTTTATTATAATTATTATTTAAAATACTTAAATGTGTTTAAGTACCTATTTAAATTTAAAACATTTAGTTATTTTTTTTATTTATATTTATTTTTAGCTATAGATGGTCCAGGTTTATTTCAATTCGAAATATTGAGACTCTACTTTATTTGAATGAGAATATGAAATATTATTTATTTTATTAGGCGCACTACCCAGTATTTCTCATAATAACTACGCAAAATTAGTTGGAATCCTGGTCTTGAAATCTCTTAAATGGCAGGGTGGTTAAATTCATTCTTCTGTTAAAATGTTAAAAAACTTATTACTATATAAATATAAAATTGTTTTAAAGTTATAAATGTGTTGATTACTTTGGAGAATGTTACAATTAAAATATATACAAATTTGTAGTTTATCCTTCACTATTTGTATATTTAAAATAATCAGTTAGGGAAATAGATGGTAGAATTTAAGAAAGGGATACTCACATTGGTGGAGATATGGGAAGTGGTAAACAATTTAAGAAAATAAAACTAAGTATAGTTCGACGGAAAATGAATTCCAACTTATCCATCAACAGCAAACCATACAAGACGAGACTCGAAATATTAGTCCACATATATACCAGTGTGGATACCAGTGTCATCACCAATGCCACTTTAAAACTTTTATCTACAGTTATATTATTATTATTATTATTATTATTATCTAGCACCGCGTCTTACTACCCGTTCGGGTTATACGCTTAAGTACTAATTACGCTAATGGATTAGGAATTGGGAAGGTTGAATAGAGGAAGTGAACCCGCATTTGCGTGGAGGGAGAGTGGAAAACCATTTAGGAAAAACCAACCCCAGTTCACCCGACCGAGATTCGAACCTCGATCTCCCCGTCCTCGGCAGTCGGGCTCAACACGACTAGCGCGTTAGCCAACTACGCCACCGAGGCGGGTAATCTACAGTTATAGCTATAGTATGATTTTGGTAGGAAGAACAGTTGAAGTTTTTTACTAACGTTACTAAAACAATTTTAATATAGTCATACATCAAGTCGTATTATCTGCAGCGGTCACTCTTGAAAGATTTTTGTCAATACTTTTAAAATAACACAAACAACAAAGTAAGTTTTTTTAGCGACGTTGGGCAGAAACAAAATTTTTTTTTCCCACTGTTCCTCCAACCAAAATAAGGGTATACCAATGTCGTCGTTAATACCACTTGAAACCTTTGACCTTATTTCTACCGGTGTTGTTTCTAGTGTAATTTCCAATTTCCCTTGAAATCGTTTTCCACATATCAACCGCTATGAATACCGGTTCTGTCACCTTTGTCTGTACATCTACTGGAGGGGATATACTTGTAGTCGCCAATGTCATTTGAAACCTTTTCCCGAATATATATAGGTGTATATACCAGTGTCCTCATCAGTGCAACTCAAAGCGCAATTAAATCAATTATTTCTACCAATAATTTTACTAAAACACAAAATCCAATTATTATTATAATTTTCAAATGGACCAACTTCACTCCACCAACGACGTAAAAGAACGGTGTATAAAAGTGCGGGGCTTCTTGGGATGTTTTGCCGTGTCGATGGTTTGATTGAATATACTCGACGTGAAAAAACATCCCCTGCAACCCTAAACATAGGACATCTCACGAGCTGAAACTTCATGAACTTAATGAATACAAAACGAACAATAAACAGCAGTTATCGTCATCCTGCCAATACGATTCATAATAAAATGTAACTCCACGAACCTGATGAGTAGACAGTTAAACTCAAAATGGCAGATCTTGTCATTTTAGCAATACAATTTATACAAGATGAACATTGCTGATTCCCTATTAGTGGTAGGATGTAACAAATCTTACCTCATTTAATAAAAAAAATTGTAGGCCTACAAAGTTTCAAAATCTACATTTAAAATATTTAAAGCTATTATTGTATACTTTTTTTTTTTAGGTATTTAACGTTCACTTTCTGAACCGATTGATTATATCAGCACACAAGAATTTCTACGGGTGAGAATGAAAGGGTCTATCGATTTTGCAGGGAAAGGTATTTTAATATACCTTCCAGGGTTCTTTTACATGCCCCAATCGACATGGGACCAACGGCTTTACTTTCACGCTGATGGAAGTTGTGCTACGGGTTTTGATCGCTCAAGGAAAATCCGTCGACCCCGGCTAAATTTCAATCCACGAAAATTGAGTCGTTAGGCGATCACATGACATCAATATCCCGGGGTCGACTCGTATAGTCAGATAGTGAGTACTATGATGTTTTAACTTGTATCGTCAACGTTATAAATGTTAAAGAACATTTCTGAAATATTATAAATACACAATTTAGAGCCGTAACAAATTACCAAATACCAATTACCCACACCTGTAGGCATGTGGAATACATGTAAAGATCATTTAGTCTGGTTAAAAGTAGGTGCATTTCCTCTTCATTTTACCCTCTCCAATCTCTACTAAATTAGTGTGGTTAAATGTGTATAGCCCATACGGGCAATTAGAAGCGTAAAAAAAGAAAAACTAGCGCTAATAGATTATTTTGGCTAGTGTGTCTTAAAGTGAGTGACATAGAAGACCGGGCTACAAGTCCTCTACGAAAGAAATGGGGAGTTTATTGCGTTATTGCTTTTCAGATATTTTATTTTAGAGGTAGTCGATGGCAATTAAAATACACCATTCTCATCTTGTCTCTTTAATTATTTTAATGAAAGCTGGTGAGTATATAGTCTTAAAGTTTTGTATAAATTTATTTGAAATGTGTTTCACTTACTTTATTATAAATAGTATTTGCAAACTCAATCAAACTTTAAAAACATCGCAGTTTGAATGAAAGCTAATAGTTTAGCTGGAATAACCATGGTCAAATATATGATCAATTGGGGTAGAAAAAACATAAATCTACGAGTATTTGGCTCTTTAATTATTTCAAAGAAAATGTTGAGAAAGGTAAGTATGATGCTAATTCAAACAAACTCAAAATAAATTCAAGGATACCAAATATATATATATATATATATATAAGTGTACCATAATTAAATGTCAAAGCACCCGAAATTAATATAAGGGCACCCAAATATATTTAATGGTAACATAAATAAATGTAAAAGTACCAGAAATTAATGAATGGGCACCTGAAACTAAAATAGGGGCACCTTAATAAATGTAGGAGCACCCAAAATAAATGTAATAAAATCCTAAATACATTTAAAGGCACCTTAAATAAATGCAAGGACACCCTAAATGAATTTAAGGGCACCCAAAATAAAAGCAAGAGTTCCCAAAATAAATTCTATAAGTACCCAAAATAAAAGCACTCACATTCAAATTAAAAGTACACGAAACAAAATTCTAAGGTCACCTGGATTAAATGTAAGGTGACTTGGAGTAGATATAAGAGGACCTGTAATAAGTGTAGGGAGGCTTGTAAAAGATGCAAGGTGATCTTTAATAAATGTAAGGGGACTTGTAATAAATATAATCTGACCTGAAATAAATATAAGGGGATCTGGATTTGATGTAAGCTGACCTGTAATAAGTATAAGGGGATCTGGATTTGATGCAAGCTGACCTGTAATAAATATAAGGGGATCTGGATTTGATGCAAGCTGACCTGAAATAAATATAAGGGGATCTGGATTTGATGCAAGCTGACCTGTAATAAATATAAGCTGATTTGTATAAATGTAAGGGGACCTTTAATAAATGTAAGGGGACTTGTAATAAATATAATCTGACCTGAAATATATATAAGGGGATCTGTATTTGATGCAAGCTGACCTGTAATAAATGTAATAGTGTCTGTAATGTATGTAAGGGGACCTGTAATAAATGCTATAGGACCTGAAGGATACATGTAATAAATATAAAGGGATCTGTAATAAATATAATGTAACTTAAAAAATATGTAAGGGGACCTGTAATATATGTAATGGGTCCTGCATTAAATGTAAGGGGACCTGTAACAAATGTAATAGGATCTGTAATAAGTGTAATGGCACTTGTAATAGATGCAATTACACCTTTAATAAAGGTAATGGGACCTTGTATGTATATATGAGGTTTATTGGATTAATTTACTTGGACATCGGGGATATGTGAGTTTCTCATTAAAGCACTTTTTTTTTATCAACCAAGGAGTAATAGTTTATTATCTAAAAATAAATTTATAAGGTAATTCAACAACTTCATTCTGAGAGGTATCTACATGATTGCAAATATAGTTTTCAAAATTCTATCTCCCTCTTCCCCCATTCTATTTTACAAAACTTGATCATAAAATTTATAAAATAAACTTTCATACTTTTCTACCTCCCTGATCAATTTCTGTTTTATTCAACACTAAAAGTATTATTTTTTAAGTTTTGGACATTTACATCTCCCACTTTCACACCTTCCCTCATTCCACTAATCCTTATTTTGAAATTATAAATATTCAGAATCGTGTGGTTGTTTAAGATTGTCCCTCTAGCTGTGTGCAATCATTTTACTTTTCTACCATAAGGGAAGTATTTTATTTTGATAGCCTAGGAAAATTTTGGGGGAAGACACTTCCCCCCCCCCTTTTTTTTGGTCATTAATCTTTAAATTTAATTCTATCTCAGAGTATTTGGGGCGGCTCTTTTACCTCCTTAATAAATTTAAATCTGCTACCACGGTCAAAAGGCTTTTTATGTTTTGTAAATTTTGAAATCACCCATATTACCAACCTTTACTTAGAAATTTCAAATATTTAAGAATTAATGCATTTGGATATTTGGATTTATCTCACTAAATTCTTGTAATTTTTAAATTTGCGAACAAATAGAAAAACTTTCATTTTTATCTATTAGTATGATTTATGGTGGGGATGTAAGGAACGTGATAAAAAGTATTTTTTCATTTTTATAGCAAAATATTTTGGTCAAAATAAATCAAATATTGCTTCAACACAAATATAAAACTCCATTTTATTCACATGGTGATTTCAACATTTCTTGAATATCTGTCAATAGTGTTCTGGAATTTAATGACAACTTTTCTCATGATTTAAAATGTCTATTATCTATTGCCGCTATGCTCACGACGATGTTTTGTCTAAAAAATTTGTTGCTATAAGCATTCTGCAAACACACTGGCCTTTACTCGCGTTCTCTATATGATGATTGAACATTGGTTCCCATGGTCGGGCTCACCATAGTTAATGAGCAATAGCTCTGGACGGTTTGAAAATCAGTATTCTCTGGCCAATATTCTCATTCAATATGGCCGTAGTGTCTAATATATATCTAAGAATTTAAAATTTGGTCAAATGAAAGCTCAATAGGCAAAAGCTTAGACACAAGCCAAAATTAGTGTTTTATAACCACCATCTTAAAATAAAAAATTGCAAGTATAATTTGTAATCAGCATAAAATGTTTACCGGACGTTTATGATATATCCATATTAAATTTCACCATGAAAATCGGTTTAATGGTTTGGGTGTTAATGAGCAATAAACAAAATACAACATTTAATTTTTGTATAGTTAGTAGGATAAAAGTAACAAAACAACTTAGGTACACGTCCACTTGTTTCCCTAAATTTGTATTCAAAGTTTAAGATTTTTGTGGTTCTTAGTTTAGCATCCTTTAGCACAAGTAATCACGTCATCCTCACCATATGTGTACTAACAAAAACTAAGGTTTTCCAAAGCACTTGGACAGTTTTTTTCTTTTTAAGTTTCTTAGTTCTTTAGCTACTAGTAGGCACAATGTCTAATGTGCTATTCTCACTATGGATGTAAAAAGGAAGCTAAGGTTCAGATTCTAAGGATTTCCCAACTTCTTATTTAAAGTTTAAAATGGCTTGGTTATTTGAGCTTAAAAAGAAACTTCCCAGTAGTAGTAGTAGTTTTTAATAGGCGTGAGCTGAGCCCTTTTGGGTTTCACTAAATTAGACCTGAAAAATTATCTCTTTTTATTTTTACTAGATTTGGAATTACTCCCCCAAGAGGTCAAGGATTTTATAACTTCCAGATCTCAATATAATGTTTGCCTGTACTACTGTGAATACAAAACAACCAACACAAAATTAATTTCTCTTTGAATTTAGTAGGATGTTAATTACATTAAAAAAAACCTCGTTGACAAGGAGATATGATTAGTTTGTTGAGCTCTCCAAGCCCCTCGTTGCCAAGGAGACTTATAAGGGAACTGTATACAATAAAAGTTAATAGGTTAAAATAGCTACAAATTTAAGATTCAAATGTAACCACACTAACAGTAAGTTTTTTTGACACATCTTCACTCACTGATGAAATAGAGTGATGGTTTAGAGCAGGGGTCTTCAACCTTTGGCCCGCGGGCCACTTACAGTCCATAGTAACTTTTTTTAGCTGCTCGCTGGCTCATAAACAATATCAAATTATTTCAAGAGAAAAATAAATGGTACGGAAACTCGCACGGACTTTCTCAAGCTGCTGTTTAAAAATGGAGATATTTACTCATAGCTTGAAATATATGTGAAACTAAATAGTAAACACTAGCAAACCCAAGCATAAATTGCACTATACTTATGTAAAACATTTTTGAATCCCGGTTTCAAATTTTATATTTTTATTCTTAAAGAATTATTGTCCTCATTTGTATGTTTGGACCAATAAAAAAGATTAATATTGGGTCCACAAGGGTCAACACTTCGTATTAAAATTTCTACTTCCAATTGATATTTTATTAGGTGTTGCACATCTTCAGGTCAGCGCATTGATATTAAATTCATCATTTATAAATTTTGACCAGTAAAAATGTAAATATTGACTATTGAGTCTAAAATGGAGATAGATCATTGCTGTACAAACATTTCTCCTAAGAGGTTTAAGGGGAAAAATACTTTTTGAGAGACTTATATTTAATTACTCTATGGCATTGGAGAATTATTGCGCTAGAACTTAAGTAGTATATCTTTACAACTAAGGCTCACAAAATTTTATTAATATATCTGCCAATATCTCAGAGACTGTTGGTTTTATAAAAATGTATTTCGTATAAAAGTGTTTTATTTTTAACAGTACTACAATTTTGTAATGATAAGTTATTTAGTATCTCAAATAGTTGCGGAGATACGGAATTTTCCGCTTCTGTAAAGTACCCTAAATTCATTTTCATGAGAAAATGTAAATAGCCAGTTTATATATAATCTTTATCAAAGCCTAGATAGGAATTTTAATCAAAATCGTTAGAGCCGATTTTGAGAAAATCTATTTTTTCTCTTTTCGTCCTTTATAAAACTACTCTTAATTTCAAGTTTTAACAGACACACAGACGGCCGGCATTTCAAAGACCAATCAAAACACTCACAAATTAAAATTAAGTGTTTATAAAGTAAATTAAACACACTCTTTAAGGGTTCGAGGGGTCATGAGACGTCGATCTCCATCAACATTTCAGGTTAGATTTTTTTTACAGTCGCAATACTATACCTTTAGTATTCGAAAAGTTAAAAAATATATATATTTGCGTATAGCTCGAAAGTTATTGGTTTTATAAAAATATATTTCGAATAAAATATTAGTATTATAGATAAATCTACATATTTGTAATGATAAGTAATTTCATATCTCAAATAGT
The DNA here is from genome assembly GCA_902155825.1 of Timema genevievae. Taxonomy (NCBI): domain Eukaryota; kingdom Metazoa; phylum Arthropoda; class Insecta; order Phasmatodea; family Timematidae; genus Timema; species Timema genevievae. Next base: position 50,471 of record CABFWO010001934.1, read on the forward strand.
TTCGGAGATATGATAAAAAAAATGAGAATTAACGCATCAGACCGGAGCCCTTAAAGTAGTTTTGCCAAAATATTGAGAGTAGCCATTTTTTTTTGGAATATTTATAAATTTTCAGAAATGAAATTTAATCAAAATCGTTTAAGCCAATTTTGAGAAAATCGACTTTTTCTCTTTTCGCCCTTCAGTAATCTACCCTTAATTTTAGGTTTAGATATCCAATTCCAAAAATCCCTCGGGGCAACCCTAGATACCAAGTTTTATGCTGATTGGTAAAATAGTTTGGGCTCTAGTCCGAGGTACAGACAGACGGAAATTCAAAAATCACTTTTTCGGATTTAGGGAGTCATGAAACGTTAAGATTCATCAAAATCTCGATTTCGATTTTTTTGAATATCACAATACTTTCTCTACCTGTAAGATAGCGAGAAAGTAAAAATGATAAATAGATATATGTATTTTATCTAATCAACTAATAAAATAAATAAGTATTTTAGGCCATTTTATCAACTATTTTTGCTTTTTGCATTTTAGTATAAAAATGTACTTTTAACCGCCAAATGACAACTTTAGTAGACAAGACAGATTTCGCTCTCCCCTGCTATGACAAATCTAAAAATGGGAAGAAAAAAACAGAAAACATATTTCATATGAAATCCTAGTCCCTAGTGTATAGGAATGAGCTTATACAAACATTTTAATATTTATTCAATCCGAATATTGTGGGTAGAGTATTGCGGCCCGCGAGACTACAAGAGATAGAAACTTTGGCCCTTGGACATAAAAAGTTGAAGACTCCTGGTTTAGAACTTACTCTGAACCCTGAAAAATAAGGGGTAAACTAGAAAGGGTTCCGTCTCGATTCGATGAGTACTTTTTGAGTTTACTGATAACAAACAATCAGAAAATTGATCGTACAGAAAGATTTAGGGTTTTATTATATTTGTACAGCTATTACCTCTAGTGTGGTAGGAATAAGTAATGTTGAAATTATAGGAAGTGTACCTGCATTTACGTGTAGATATAATTGAAAGCCATTTAGGAAAACCACTTGTCCATAAATTTGATCAAATAAATATGACTAAACGTAAATACTATATTAGATATTATATTTTTTAAGTTTAGTGCTAGTTAGGTAGTCCTACACTAATGGTATGTGGTATACAAGTCAAGCTCATTTATTCTGGTTTACCAGTAAGTGGGAGTTCAGGGTTCTAAACACGTCAAGTTGACCCGTGGGTGGTTCTTCCTAACTGGTTTACCACTATTTCTTCACGAAAATGGTAGATATACTCTCACTTCTACCTTCCTCATCTGTAACCCATTAAAGTAATTAATATATTATATGTGTGTAGCTCTAAAGGATGATAAAAGGAGATAAAAGAAACAACTTTTATTGGCTACTGGTCTGTTTAGATTCAGCTGTGACAAACAAGGTGAGGTAGAAAGAAGAACCATCCAAATCTAATTACCTTAATGGTTTAGGGATTAGAAATTTGTAATCCATATGAAATGTATTCAAATTTGAATGTAAACAGACTAGAAAATAATTCAGGAAAAAACACCTAGGTACACTCCGGGATTTGAATCCCCACCTTCCCATAACCTGTAAACCAGACTAGATGAGTTCAACGTTTAGTCAGCCTACCCACCGTTGACTGATACACAGTTGATGTTTAAAGTTAAAGAATCGATTTATTAATGGCTTTAATTATTTACTAAATAAAAATCCAGAACCTGTTTTGTTTTAGTAAACAGCGGGGCTTCGTGACGCACATGCTACATGAAACAAAAATATGATATTGTAATAGGATATTTTGTTTCCCTTACCCCTTTAACGCATGATGAATTAATGCACAAGAAAAGTATTTTAATTAACACTTTCCTGTTCTTTGTTGACATCCTAAACTTTTTTTTGTGCTTGTTTTCAACTCACTAACACAGCGATGAATTGAAATAATGAAGAGGCTGGACGGTCCAAAATTAATTTGATGAAGGTGTTATGGGATCTAGAAAGATAGGGTTGTTTGTGGTAGTTGTTTGGCTTTACTGGGTAGGTTTTATAAAAAGGAATGACTCCATTCACATTGTCTGGAGCTGTAGGTCATTTCAAGCTAATTTCAGACGTGTAATAACTCTCTATGTGTTAAAGAAAAGACGACCATTTGCATTCATCCATTTAGTGTTATAACTGCCTTCTTTTTATCCTCATTTCATTAATTCGAATTCTAATTATAGATAAAGCTATAGCATTTGATAATAACACATTTTTATGAAATTGTATGTGTCAGATACAATAGATACTATATAAGCAACGGATGACAAGAGTATGTTTTATTCATTTGTTTTCCACTCATCCTCCACGCAAAGCTGGGTACATTCCTAGAGCTGAGGAAGGTAAAATTGAGAGGGAATGTTCCCAGATTTGCATGAAAAATCAATTAGAAGAAATCACTCTCAAATCATTTGCCCAGGATTCAAACCATGACCTCTCCATAGTGGGCAAACTAGAATAGATTAGCCTGGCATCTATTCCACATACACACCATTGCATGTACCAGTCAATATTACATATAGGCCTGGCATTTCATAAAAATGTGTTATTATTAAATTTTAACAAGTTTATAATCAAAACTATATAAACAAAATTAAAATTATTTACATAAAGGGTTAAGCTTAAACACCAGAATATCTCTCTCGAAACCGAAGCATTTTAGAAACACTTGTTTCGAATAAAAGTTTTCTTTTTTTTTTAGGGAGAGAGGGAGGGGAAGAACAACACTAGAACCCGCCTCGGTGGCGTAGTTGGCTAACGCGCTAGTCGTGTTGAGCTCGACTGCTGAGGAAGGGGAGATCGAGGTTCGAATCTCGGCATGGTGAACTGGGGGTGGTTTTTCCTAAATGGTTTTCCACTCTCCCTCCACGCAAATGCGGGTTCACTTCCTCTAAATTCAACCTTCCCAATTCCTAATCCATTAGCGTAATTAGTACTTAAGCGTATAACCCGAACGGGTAGTAAGACGCGGTGCTAAATAAAAAAAAATCACTAGTTTTTTTTTTTTAAAAGAAAACCTCTGAACTATGTAACGGAATTTTATTCTACACAAACGAACAAACAATTGTTGACTGACATTTGACATTAATTTTTTAAGATACTATATTAGCTTGCATTTTGTTATAACAATTTATATTATGATTTTTATTACGTTTTGTTATTCCTTATGACGTTAAATGCAGTATTATTTATAAAATTAGTAATTGTTCAAAATGATAACCACTGATTTCGATACTTTTTCAATTTGCTTTTATAAAAGATTGATGAGTACGTAGTAAATTCGATCAAGTTATCTGTAAGCATTTCTAGTGTGCTCTTTCATGCTATATGGTGTGGTTGGTAGCTCTTGATATATTTACTCTTTAAGGTAACCTCATAAAAAATCCAGAGATGTGATGAGAGATTTTGAAAAATCATTAAAGTAATTGTATCAATAATATTGCATTTAGCGTAATAAAGAAAAACATAATGTAATAAAAAGTTCTTACATAAAAATTCTTATGAAATAGAGCTAAAATATTTTTTTAAATGTATGTAAAAAAAATCCTTTAACCAAATCAAAATAACTAGTGATGCTATCTTTCCACCTCAAAACCCAATAATTTTTGTTCGAAACAATTTTTTCTTAAAAGATTTATTTTTTCGAGATATTCTAGTGTCTCAACTTAAATGCTTCAACCTATATATATATATTTTTTAGTTTCATGTTTTTTTAATCTCGCATAATTTCAAACAATTTCACATTAAAAAAACCATTTTCGTGACCCATGATATGGGAACCACGGTTTTAGTGCATATATATATATATATATATTAAATAGCTTTACTTTAACAAATTCTAATTTAGATCCCAAATTCTAAAGAAAATTTCAGATTCGGGTTCGAGAAACAAAGGATTCGGCCCAAACTAACTTAAATGCTATATATAGGGTGAGGCGAGGCATTTAAGTCGAATTTGTTAAAGTAAAATTTTAAAAATTTAACTTTTAAAAGAAAGATCTAGCAGCACTGACAAATTTGATATTATTTATTTTATATACATATTAATTTTTTATTTGTATATCAATAATTACTTTCTTACTCTATAGCATCAGGAACTTGAAAGCTTATTGCCGCAATGCCAAGGTACGCTACCGATTCCTTTCCACTACCCATGATTACACCCTAGTTCTTTCAGGTCTATTCCAATGTTGTACTCCCATCTTGGTCTAGGTCTTCCCAATGGTCTCTTCCCATTGGGTTTGCCAGTAAATACCCTGAACACGGTTCTAGATTCTCCTATTTGCACGACATGCCCTCCCCACCGAGATCTATGAGACTTGATTATCCTAACAAGGTCTTGTGATGAGTACAGGGTATGTAACTCATCATTATGTAACCTACTTCACCATTTAGCAGCCTCATCCTTTTCTGGACCAAAGATTTTCCTAAACACATTGTTTTCGAACACCCTAATTCTTTTTCTCGCCATGTAAGTTAAGAGACAACGTTTAACACCTATTTACATCCATCTACTATGTTATAAAAATTCTTAGAGGACACTTTGTGAATAAATTAATTATTTGACCAATAATTCCATATTATATTATTTCTTCTACCAATTTTAAGGAATTTGCGAATGATGATTATTTTATTTCTTATATTTTTGAATTGAAGGGTGAACATTTTTAATTACTATCGATCTGTTTTAAATTCAAATGAATAATAAAATCTCGATATAACTATAGTATATTTCGTATAAGAAGTGTAACTGTCCTAGGAATATTGGCTGAAGACTTAACCCTTCAACTTATTATGTAATATAAATATTGTAGAAGTGTATTACCATCCACTGTCAGCGATAAAAACAATTAGCTCCAAAAAAAAAACCATCGATTTCTCACAATCGACCCAATAAATATATTACTCAATGCCAAGTACGTTCGTTGCCAAACGTGTTTAAACAACAATGTTATCATATTAAAAAAAGTTTATTAATGTTGAATGGTTGGCCAATAAATCATTTAGAGGCAATAAACAGGCTGCCTCCTGGTGATTAAATAAAGAAAGCCTACGATTAACTCCCGGAATTTAATCGATTGTAATAATTGAGATGAGTGTAACTTAACCGAAGGGAATACTATTCCGCAGGGATTAATTAGTAGAAGATCTTTTTTTTTTGTGTGTGTTAGAACGTAGTGGTGGAGGCCAGATAAATAAATTAGATCAGAGGACTATGAGCAGTGCATAATTAATTAATGGACTTATATACATAAAAACCTAATAACAAAACCATCTTGCAGAGGCGTGAACGGGAATTAGCAAGTACCTGCTGACAACCGACACAGGTCATATTTAAACTAAAGCAGGTTTCTAATAATATGGTCTCACTTTAAATTTATTTCTTACTATAAACATTGTTACCACCACATTAATCTTATTATTTCTTAACATTTCTCATTCGCGTCCGTCTTGACAAGAAGCACCTTAGAGAGTGGGGAGTAGCTATTGGAGTAGGAAGTGAAATTTAGTTCGATAATTGATGTCATAAACAAGATTTAAACTCAAACTAAGTGTTAGGTGTTAGGATTAGTCTATATAGAAGACATAATGAAAGCAAGTAAAAATTATTAATATAGAAACTACGCACGGACAGAGTATAGTCACTATTAAACACTTCCCAAGAACTGATGACATAACTTATGGCCAAACTGGTCGAGCGCGTGAGCGAATAATAAAAAAATAAAATAGAACACGTTGTTTGTAATGAGAGGTAGCCAGATTGGAGCGCACGAGCGAGCGACCCGAGCGACGCGCTTGAAAGGTAAAACTGGTTCAATTTTTCAAGCGCGCGTGCTTGAGTCGGAACAGTCTAGTTTACAGGCGCTAGGCAATATTATTCTATGTTTGTTCATTGAGTGCTAGAAAAACTTCTCATTTTGACATGATATTTGATTATTTTTGTTATTATTGATAGGTTTGGCACACTTGCTATTAACGACCTAATTTAATTGGTATGACCTAAACTATTATATAGATATATATGTAAAACTGATATGTTAAAATACTTCAATATTATAATCAAAGTAGGCCTTTACAATTATTTTTACTTTCTCTCTATCTTACAGATAGAGAAAGTATAGTGATCGTCAAAAAAATCGAACTCGAGATTTTGATGAATCATGATGTTTCATGACTCCCTGAATCCGAAAAAGTTGTTTTTGAATTTCCGTCTGTCTGTCTATCTGTCTGTCTGTCTGTACCTCCAACTAGAGCCTAAACTATTTTACCGATTGAGCTAAAACTTGATATCTAGGGTTTTCATAGGGTTGCCCGAGGGGTTTTTGGAATTGGATATCTACCCCTAAAATTAAGGGTAGTTTACTGAAGGGGAAAAAGAGAAAAAGTCGATTTTATCAATATCGGCTCCAACGATTTTGATTAAATTTCATTTATAAACATTGATAAATATTAAAAACAAAATGGCTACCCTCAATATTTCGGCAAAATGGCTTTAAGGGCTCCGGTCTGACGCGTTAATTAATATTTTTTATAATAGCTCCGAAACTATTTGAGATATGAAATTACTTAGCATTACAAATATGTATATATATTTATAATAAAAATATTTTATCCGAAACATATTTTTATAAAATCAATAACTTTCAATCTATACGCAATTATATGAATTTTTTAACTTTTTGAACATTAAAGTTTAAGTATTGCGACCGTAAAAAAAAACTAACCTGAAATGTTGATGGATGTCGACGTCTCATGACCCCCCGAACCCTAAAAAATAGTCTTTGCAATGCCGTCTGTCTGTGTGTCTATAAAAACTTAAAATTAAGGGTAGTTTACTGAAGGGCGAAAAGAGAAAAATTTGGTTTTCTCAAAATCTGCTCAAACGATTTTGATTAAAATTCGTATCTAGGCGTTGATTAAGATTATAAATAAACTGGCTATTTTCATTTTCCTATGAAAATGATTTTTAGGGTACATTACAGAAGCGTTAATTTCCGTATCTCCACAACTATTGGAGAAACTAAACAACTTATCATTGCAAAATTGTAGGACTATTAGAAATAAAAAACTTTTATTTGACATATATTTTTATAAAAGCAACAGTTTCTGAGATATTTGCAAATATATTAATACAATTTTGTGAGCTTTAGTTGTAAACATATACTACTTAAGTCTTAACGCAATAATTCTCCAATGCCATAGAGTAATTAAATATAAGTATCTAAAAAAGTATGTTATTTTTCCTTAAATCTCTTAGGAGAAATGTTTGCATAGCAATGATCTATCTCCATTTTAGACTCAATAGTCAATATTTACATTTTTTATTGGTCAAAATGTATAAATGAATAATTAAATATCAATGCGATGACTTGAAGATCTGCAACACCTTATAAAATGTTAAAATTTTAACCAGAAATCGAAATTTTAATACGAAGTGTTGACCCTTGTGGAAGACATTAAACTGTTTGAAATGCTCTTAGGTGGACAAAGATGCGCCTCTTTTCTCATTGATTCTATATCATTGTATATTATTTTATGCGTGTTCTTATGTGGAGTGGTGATGATACAATGTACATTATTCCGTTCAGAAATCTTACGAGTTTATAGAAAGAGAGAGAAAGTCTGTGCGGTGCGCCGTAACATTTATTTTATTTAGTAGCATGTCTTACTACCTGTTCGGGTAATACACTCTTTTCAAATAAGAATCACCATTAGCGCAGAGAGAGAATGGAAAAACCACAAAAATAAATCACTTGTTAAACGCCTTCCTCATTTTACTGAGCCAAGATTCGAACCTTTATCTCCTCGAGAGGTGTCTGCTAATCCCGCGCTTGCTCTCTCGCACGGTTGACAGTCTGGCCGAACCCTTAGAGAAATAGTGAAACCACGTATTCATGTTCTGATTAAAAACCACCGTGAACAATCAACTGACAATGACGCTGTAAGATGCCGTCTTAAATTTGTATCCACTGATGAGAGAAGAGCAGTACCAGTACCTACCAACTCTACCAGTATTTGCAAATGGAGAGGTATACAAGTATATTAAATGTAAGTACAGTTAGTTACATTAACTATATCTTCAGTTAAAGTCACAGGGGTGGAGGTTGACCTAAAGACCACTTTAGATGGGTTGTCTGATCAATAAGAGGACCTAAGGGTAGAAAATGAGAACCTTAGGATAGTGCAGGCTAATACCAGCAACATAGAACTACTTCCGTTAGATAATATCAGGTATTTTTCACTGTTTCCAAACATCCCATTGTTTCATGTTAGATCAGAAGATAGTATTGCTGAGTTTTTTCTGAACTATAACAAACATCAGCTAATTAGGTTGGCCAGAGGGTGAACATCAAACAGTAACTAAACTAATTTTGGTAGGAGAAGCGCTAGATTTTGTAATTTCTGATACTAGTTGCGTAGAAGAGAGCACTTTTGAAGATTTTAAGAAAATATTAGGATGTATTTTCAAGAGGAAGCAAACAAGCCGATTCTTAGCGGAGTAACTCTAAGAAATCCTACTAAAACAGGTAGAAAGCTTTGAGTTTGCTGAAAGAATCTGGAAGATTTATATTAACACCTATGAATTAGGAGAAAGTGCCGTTAGTAACGAAGTAATAAAGCATGAATCAGACTAGGGAGCTCTAGATTTATACCTTAACAGATTTTCTTAAGATTTAGGAAGATTTATTCATCGTAGATACACATGCTATAAGAAAATGAAGTCATAAGAGTTGACGAAAGATAAACTCGAGTTGGAGATACGCTGAGTTTGAACCGGGGACCAGCAAATCTGAACAAAGCCATGAAGAACTCCACATCCACCTATCAGGGAAAAACCAAATTATGTGGAGTTGAGCCAGAGAAAATATCACGTAAGACGTGGCTTTTTCAACAACAAAAATGTAGATCTAGTAAGCAGGTAAGAATGTATCAGCCAGTTTTTAGAAAATATTAAGAGATGTTCAGGGGTCGTAATAATCTACCAGTAAAACAATTGTTCAATATCGAATAATCACGAGGAATTCAACACTCATCACACAACATTGTGTATTGCATACAACACCACCAAGAGAAGTTAATACAAGAAATTATTGCTGAACAACTGACTTCAAGATTTATAACTTCAAGAGATTCAAAAGACGAAACATGGATATCACCAATAAGTAGTTGTCAAAAAAATAAACAACTTATGTGTAGAAAAAGTATCAAATTTGCATGGGTTATACAGCTATAAACTCAGTAACCACGCCGAATGTTGATACATTGCCTAACAAATTAGAAGCCATTGACAAACTAAGACAATGTAAAACATGAACTTATGACATCATGAAAGTCCAGTACATCCATAGGATCAAAGTAAAACATAATTCATTGCACATCGTAGGGCTTAATCGTATTTAAGTTTACCTTTTTGTATACAGAGTGCACCAGCTATATTTCAAAGAATGATGGATGTAGTCCTACAAAGTTTGAACATTTCTCAAGATCTAAAAATATATTTAGATGATGTAATACATTCTCTGTGAATTTCAAGCAGCATGTAGAATGATTAGAAGCTGTTTTTAAATTATTAAGATAAACTAGTTTATTTCATTCGTTAGAATAATGTCGTTTTTCCACTATAAAAACAGAATATCTTGGACATGTAATCTCTTCAGAAGAGGTAAAATTGTATCATAAATTAGTCAAAGCTGTAAACAAAATTTCATCACCTAAGAATGAGAAAGAGGTTCAGTCTTTTTCTGGGATTAAGTAAACTCTACTGTAGATCTGTGTCTAGTTATACTAACATCACTAAGCCTATAATCAAGTTGTTAAGGAAAAATCACACTTTTAATTAGTCGAAAGAGTGTGAGGAAGATATGCTACCTGATTTCACCTATTCAAATTTTATTAAACCATTCATATTAAGCACGGATTATTCAAATTTCGCAAGAGGATGTGTAAATAAATATTATGTAAGAGAGAATCCTATCGCCAGTGCATACACGGGCTGAGTTAGTTGATTTGTCATAGAAATCTCACCCTTTTAAAAGGATAGGTTTGGACCGTTACTCAAGTCAACAGAAGTAAATCGTTATATTTTGACTGTTTTGGACCATTTTTATAGTTATCGATTGATGCCAGCTCAATAAATGGTAAGGTGTACCGCACAGACTTTCTCCCACTTTTATCTTAAAATAGATTAACTAAAAACTCGTAAGATTTGTGAAACGAAATAACATTGTTGTAAAAACCTTACATCATAGATAATAAATGAAATAAATTACAATTTACACTGTTATTCTATGGCATTAGGAACTTAGAGCACTGTTGCAGAAAAATTGATAAAAGAGAAATATCTTTATCCACCAGAACATGAGAATCAAATTAATTTACAAATACCTGAATTAAAATATATATATATATTAGCATATAGCTCAGAAATTCTTGGTTTATAAAAATATATTTCAAATAAAATATAGTTTTCTTTAATAGTTGTATTTATATTCATATTATCTTTAGTAAGAAGAAATTGATAGAGGATATTGTGTAAGGAACGAGCTTGTGAGAATATTAGATAAGTTGAAAATAGGTTAATGTGAAACAGTTTATAAGTTAAAAATTATTATAGGTATTTAATAGAAATTTGAAGTTAAATATTAAAAGTATAGTTAGGATCACCACATACAATAATTGAGAAAGAGACAATTACAGTAATCCTATTAATACAAAATAGGCCTTATTATTAGATTAGAAATTGAAATATAATGATTAGATGAAACACTTGGTTAAAATATAATATGTTAAAATTATTGACATAAGCTATGTGAAATTACAGTTTTGAGTATAAAATAAGAAAGTAAATTGATAAGTTAAATTTAAGCCTATTTATGATCAGTCAGTTGCTAATCAAAAAACAGTAGTCCTAAAAATACAATTAACAACATCAGAATGTATTAAAATATAAGATAGATATATAAATTTTGATAAAACTAAATTAGGTTAATAAGTGCTCATATAGGCCGTTCCTTAGCTAGGTTGGATAATTCCTCTCCTTAATATTCCTTCGTTGGGTTGAAGTTTATTGACACGACATGTTTCGGCTATTCAGCCATCATCAGGTCTGAGACAAACCAATGCAGACAGTTATTATTAGAATGTAAATAACGTGAAAATAAATTGAGTGAGAAATATAAGGAAAAATGTAGAATGGTTAATCTATAATGCGGACGAGATAGTAATATTAGTTGAAGGCAAGTCCAAAATTATTTGAATTATAATCAGAATTAAACGATCAAGCTTACCTCTTAAATCCAAAGTGGGGTTGAGATGTTCTCCCCTATGTTATCCGGTAGTGGTATGTATAAATTATAAAATTGTAACCATTGAAGAATTAATTTAGAAATTCTGTTGTCAAATAAACAATGAAAAAACAAAGAAAAAACATATATATATTTTCTCTTTGCATTGTTTTTTCTTTGTTTTTTCATTGTTTATTTGACAACAGAATTTCTAAATTAATTCTTCAATGGTTACAATTTTATAAATTATACATACCACTACCGGATAACATAGGGGAGAACATCTCAACCCCACTTTGGATTTAAGAGGTAAGCTTGATCGTTTAATTCTGATTATAATTCAAATAATTTTGGACTTGCCTTCAACTAATATTACTATCTCGTCCGCATTATAGATTAACCATTCTACATTTTTCCTTATATTTCTCACTCAATTTATTTTCACGTTATTTACATTCTAATAATAACTGTCTGCATTGGTTTGTCTCAGACCTGATGATGGCTGAATAGCCGAAACATGTCGTGTCAATAAACTTCAACCCAACGAAGGAATATTAAGGAGAGGAATTATCCAACCTAGCTAAGGAACGGCCTATATGAGCACTTATTAACCTAATTTAGTTTTATCAAAATTTATATATCTATCTTATATTTTAATACATTCTGATGTTGTTAATTGTATTTTTAGGACTACTGTTTTTTGATTAGCAACTGACTGATCATAAATAGGCTTAAATTTAACTTATCAATTTACTTTCTTATTTTATACTCAAAACTGTAATTTCACATAGCTTATGTCAATAATTTTAACATATTTTATTTTAACCAAGTGTTTCATCTAATCATTATATTTCAATTTCTAATCTAATATTAAGGCCTATTTTGTATTAATAGGATTACTGTAATTGTCTCTTTCTCAATTATTGTATGTGGTGATCCTAACTATATTTTTAATATTTAACTTCAAATTTCTATTAAATTTCTATAATAATTTTTAACTTATAAACTGTTTCACATTAACCTATTTTCAACTTATCTAATATTCTCACAAGCTCGTTCCTTACACAATATCCTCTTTCTTTAATAGTACTACAACTTTACAATGATAAGTTATTTCGTGTCTCAAATAGTTGCGGAGAAATTATGAAAATTGGAAAATTTTCCCAATGTAAGATAATTTTCACGAGAAAGTGAGAATTACCATCGTGCTTAAAATTATCAATAGTATATATATAATTACAATAGTTAGTGCGAATTTCAAGAAAATCGATCTTTTTTCTCTTTTTCCCCTTCAGTAAACTACCCTTATGTGAACACATACTAAACCAATTGAGACACTTATTTACCTTAATTTATAGTGACTGTTTATAATACAAAATTGCATTCCAATATCAAAATATCACCGTGTGAAGTAATATAATTTTGTAAAAAAAAAAATGATGATTACACTATTTGATAGACATAAGCTACCAGTCGAAGTCACAAACCCACATTTTATGGATGTGTCAACAAAGCTTCAAGAATTATGGGAACTAATTTGTCTAATTAATCATGCATCATTCTTGAAACAAGCAAGACAACACGGTAAGAACATCAAAACCATTCAGTTTCTCGTGGGGGAAGGGGGTTTGTATTTAACAAATTTAGTAATTGAATGAAAAAAAGTTAAAAAGTGTCAAACCAAGTTCATGGATCCATATTAACCTTAAGAGAGTGTTAGAAAAGTCACTGCGAGTTTAATACTACCATATCGGTCTATTGTAGTTACAATAAGTTGATAAAAGCATTTTGTACCAAGAGGATCTGCTCCTTCCTTCAATAAGGTTGATGAGGGTAATCAACCAGGACAACCCAAGAAAACTTCAACTCTTTCCAGTCATAGTGGTGGTTTGCACTCATGACTGACCTGAGACCTCATGGTGGTGGTTTGCACTCTTGACTGACCTGAGACCTCATGCTGGTGGTCTGCACTCATATCCGACCCGAGGTCTCATGGTGGTGGTTTGCACTCTTGACTGACCGAGATGCAATGTTGGTGGTTTGCACTCTTGACAGACCGACCGAGCTTTGTTAGCTTTGAAACCGAAGATCAATGTTTAACCTTGTAGTGACAAGATTTTATCAAGCCTTAAATTCATTAATAATAAATCAGTAATCAAATTAATGCGTTATTGCATTCAAAACTTAATAATACTTATATTATTTTAGCTGTAGTGTCGATATATATATATATATACATATATATATTAAGGTATTTCGTCATTCTTTCTCCTTTAGAAATATACAAGTGTTGGAAGAAGTGGTTCAATGATATGTAATATGTAGTGTACTTAGTAGGACATTCGAGAAGGTAAGAGTTATCTAATATTGGCCTAAATAATAGTCTAATGAGCGGAAGCTCAAGCTTACTCTCAGCCAGATCACTTAGGTTTGCACCCACCCCCACCCCTAACCCCTTAAAATTTCAATCTAAATATGCCACAGTTTTGTATCTATTTTGCACCGTTTTGCACCCAATTATTATGTTTTGCACCTATTTTGCACAGTTTTGCACCAAAATATTAGATTTTCACCCCAAGCCCTGAGACGGTATGATTGGTTTTGTTTGAGGGAGGGGGGTCATGTTAAGTGTAGCCATCACAAATTTAAATTGTTTTTTGAATGGCATTTAAAAATCTTTATTTGCGCCATTTTGCACCGAGGTTTTGCGAGTAAAAAATATTCAAAATTTAAAAAATGTGGGGTGAGGGGGAGTGTAGCAAGCTAAGCATTGGTCTCTGTTTAGAATGCCAAAATTAATGTCCTGTTTTGCACCGTTTTGCACCAAATATGGCGTTTTTCATCTCAATTGACTAGCGAGAAAAAAATATAATACAATATGAGATAAAATTAATTTGTTGGACCCTCGACACAGCCCCTACACCTTAAAATTAAAATTATAAATATAACATCATTTTAGAACTAATTAGCACCGTCTTGAACCTTTATAGTTCGCCAAAAAATAAATAAATTTAAAGTTAAATATTTTCGGGGGCTGAGTTAGGTGTAAACCCACCCAATCTACAAAAAAGAAGATTTTAGTAATCTCCACTTAAGTTTCTTCGGAAAACAATCTATTTTTAAGCACGATAAAAACTGTTTTCTAAAAATTATCAAACATCATTGATTAAACAATTTTTTTGATATTTCAAATTTTCAAAAAGTATTTTTTTTAAAACTACTCTCAAATAATTTATATTTCTTAAAAATAAATATATCTTCTTATTTATCATGAAAAACAATTAACAGATACCCATTTAAATAACATATTAAATTACTTTTTGAAATATTTTAAATTTTCTAAAATTTATCTTAAGTAAACTTCCCTTATATAATATATTTTATAAACTCTACATATGATATTATTAAATAATAATGAGTAATAATTATAATTATAAAAATTATAAATAGTATTAATTTTATTGTGTCGTTTATTCTAAACATCAATGAAAATAAATTTTATAATGCACATCTTTACGGTATATAAATTAAGAAACCTTTATAATAATATAGTACATATTTATAGGGAAATTGTTGCTTTCAACTATTAAAAATTCCTATGAACACCCTTCCAGCGCGAATACATTCATAAAAAAAGCTAAACTGTAGTAGTTCTGTTTATACGTTAACCTCATGGTCAAGATAACTATCGGAACTGACAGTTGCTCAGTAAGCATTTTTAAGATAATGATAAGAAACATTACCAGAATTACTGAAAATTATGTTTTTTGGCTAAACAAAAATGTTCAAAACTCATGTTTGAGTACAAAGAATACATTAATATCATCATAAGAAAAATCACGATTTTTTGGGGGGGAAAAAAGGCACGCACTGTACTTGGCAAGCACTGTACTTGGCACGCACTGTACTTGGCACGCACTGTACTTGGCACGCTCATTATTTCTGATCTTATTATTTATTTATTTTCCATGCAAAACTATTAAGGTGCAAAATGTCATACTTGGGTGCAAAACGGTGCAAATCAAAACTTTTAAATTATCATTAAAAATTTTAATATATGGGGGCTAATCTTAAATTGACCCCCCTCCCCAAACAAAATCAATCGTACCATATCTGGGGTTGGTTTGTAAAACTTAGTAGTTGGATGCAAAACGGTGCTAGATAGGTGGAAAATGATGGCATATTTACATTATTAATTTGAGGTTGTGGAGGCTGTAGAGAGTGTTCAAAGACTTAATTCTTTTGTATGATAAAGGCTATACCTGGGTTAAAAAATAAGACTTTTATTTTGGCATTAAAAAAACAAAATAGTGAGTGAGAGCACTACGTTTAACTTGGCCCCTACTTTTTTTTTTTTCTTTTAAACATTTTTCCTTGCAAAATTATTAAGGTGCAAAACGCCATAATTGGGTGCAAATCAGTGTAAATAAAAATGTTTAAGATGTCATAAAAAACCAAACATTTTGATAATAGGGAGATGCTATTCCTAACTTTCCCTCACCCCACCCCTCCCCAAACATAGACAGTCGTACCGTCTCTGGGATTACGGTGAAAAAAATTAAAGTTTGAGTGCAAAACGGTTCACAATAGTTGCAAAACGGTGATATATTTAAATTTAAATTTTGAAAGGGGGGGAACAACTTAAGTGATCTCTCTCAAACAACATCTCATAGAGGTAGTATGTTTACACCATGTCGGGCACTTATTAATACATACATATATACATACTTACATACATACATATATAATTACATACATACATACATACATACATACATACATATATAATTACATACATACATACATACATACATACATACATACATACATACATAACATACATACATACATACATACATACATACATACATACATATCCCTTACGGGGTAGGCAGGAAACTGTTCATATAGCTCAAAAAAAAAACAGCTCCGTACTTAAACCATCCTCACTAACTTTCTCTACAATTCCCTATTCTTGCACACTCCCTTCGCTTTAACAACATCCATACACCGAGTCATACATGCCATTCTATTTCTCAAACTCTCAATGTTTTTCTTTTTCACACATTCGTTTAGGCTACAACATTTAGCCACTTCTTACATAGCCTACCCCTTCCTTTTGATCCACACATTATTACCTTCTTATACTTGCTTCTTTACTCTATCCACGCTCATCCTCTCAAAATGCCCAAGCCCATTCAAGACGCTTCTTTCACATTGCCATATTGTATTCCCTTTCAAACCGCATGCCTTTGTCAGCCCGTCTTTATTCAATCAATAAAACTCTCGACAGAAATCCTGTGACGGTAACATATCTGCACCGCTTTGGGCATATAGTAGACCGTCTTAATCAAACAACCACCTTTGATATTGATCGCGTAATCACCGTGTTCAAAGCAGTAATAATATTGAACAAATAATTATTGGCTATTACTAGATTAATTTCAATTTTAGTCCAATAATAAATCACACCCACATAATCGTCACAATTTTGCCACCCAAAAGTGGCGACAAGTTTCATTAATAACACCCACACCACCTCCTCCGTAAAGGACGTGACAACCTGATTCTTATCTTAATCCATTAGACACTGAAAGGTGGTTTCTCAACTCTCTTTCAAATAAACCTGCTCTTAAATGCCTCCCCAATCTCGATTTCCCTGGATTAGTTCGTGAATAATCGATGTTTGAATTGCACCCATTAAATATACTATTCGTGTATTAATCGATTTGACTGTTTGAACACCCTTACCAGCATTTCATGTCAAACACGTTTCAGCTCTCATAGTTTAAGATAGATTATTATTGTTTCATTCGAGTCTTTGCAATGTACTTGTCATGGTTTCTTAATTTTATCGTTTTTCTGTCACCACGTTTTTTAATTTTATTATAAAGAAAGAAGGCTGACTACTTGAAAAAGATAATTTTTCTGCAAACATAATAATATATTCTATTACAGAGGGAGGGGAGAAATGTTTTATTTATTAGTATAATGTTAATCTGACAGC
The DNA here is from genome assembly GCA_902155825.1 of Timema genevievae. Taxonomy (NCBI): domain Eukaryota; kingdom Metazoa; phylum Arthropoda; class Insecta; order Phasmatodea; family Timematidae; genus Timema; species Timema genevievae. Next base: position 67,815 of record CABFWO010001934.1, read on the forward strand.
TCTCAGAGAAGGCTACCCGTTTGCACCTCATTTGGAAGTGGAGGGTAGTTTAAATTCAAATAAGAGAAAAGAAGCTTTTATAATGTGACAGCAATTTAAATGTGAGAGGAATAAACGTGCTCTCAAAAATTTGACTCATTTAAAAATGTATAACTCATTAAACTTAATGGGTTGACACAAGAAAATCACTACGTATAAATTAGTAAAAATTTAGTAAATAAAATTAAAAGTGTATCTGCCTTTATCTTTATTTCTCTATCTCATTTTAAAAATCAAGTTTATATATTTTATTTTTACCTTTTCAATTTTTCTGGACCTTTTCGGCTCATATCCTACCACCCATTTGGGCAGTACGAACTTACAGTAACTGCACTATTGAGGCAGGATGATGAAGGTAAAATCTAGAGTAAACTTGAGATAATTTGAGCTCAGTGAGAGTGAGAAATCATACAAGGAAAACCCTTTAGGGATAGCTCCTCACAATTTATCCGGCAGGGATTCGAACCCTGATAACAGAGAAACCAAACTAGATGAGTTTAAAAGTTTCGTCTGCAAGCCCACTGATGTTGGTAGTTATAAATAATGTATTCCTTAAATTGTTGTATTTTACTCAAGTAGGAAATTTTTTATTTTTAACAGTTTTAGCTCTCAAGAAAAGTTATTGGGTATTAGTGGACTAAATTTTAACCTTTACCGTCTGGGTAACTTATATTTGTCAACTTGTAGACTATAAGAAACTTTAGCTCCAAGCCCAGAGGGTGATTATTTATTAAATTATCTTAGCTTGTTTGTAGCTGGATATTAGCTTGAAAATAACACCATTGGCTTGTTGGATTGGGTTAATTAAAATAAGTTATGTCTTAGAGTGAGAGCTGTGCGTTTAGAAAGATAATATTAAATTATCTAGCATTGATTAAAGTTATTTTTACGGAAATTTATTTAGTAACTATGGGTATTTTATATTCTAGAATCTAGAAATTTTTTTGTCCAATATTCTAAGTACAAACAGAATCCCGGATGATTCTATTTATTACAAATGGTTTGCTTGTGAATTTGCATAGTTAGCTGAGAGGATAATGAGGCTCATTATTTTTATTGACTACTAGCTTTTATTTTTCGAAAAAAGTGTATAAAAATTAAAGTATAGGCTTGGATAATATTTATGATAAATTATATAGTGTTCAACATTCATGTTTTAATAAGTTTTAAATTTAAATGTGGCACCTTTTCACGATTGTTCCTTATCACAATGCCTCTCTACTGTTCAGTTGTTAAATTCTCCCCCAGCAATCCTTACTATTATAAATGCGAATGTGAGTTTGTTTGTTTGTTTGTTTGTTTGTTTGTTTGTTACGCTTTCACACCTAAACTACTCGACCGATCATCATGAAATTTCGCATACACGTTGTCATGGGTACAGAAAAGGACATAGGGTACCTTTCATCCAGAAAAAATGTGAATGTGAGTTTGTTTGTTTGTTATTGTTTGTTACGCTTTCACGCCTAAACTACTCGACCGATCATCATGAAATTTCGCATACACGTAGTCATGGGTACAGAAAAGGACATAGGGTACCTTTCAT
>CABFWO010001934.1:70563-144609 GCA_902155825.1 Timema genevievae
CAACGGTCAAGAACAAGCGGAGTAAATAAGGGATTTTAATTAACTGTAAGTAAAATTTAAGATGGAGTAGGATCTTCCAATTCGTGGCAAGGCATAACCTATGACTCTACTGACACACACTCCGCTACTTCTTTTCTACTCCTACACTTAATCCTGATTTATATTGTGTAGTTTGTTTTTTTCTTTATCTCTACCTCTATTGACTAACAACCTCAATATGTTCATCGTTTTTATTGTCATATTCCCTGTGTCAATCGACAACCTGAATTTATCGATAAAATCTACATTAACGCGAGCGAAGCCGCGGGCAAAGCTAGTATTTTATAAATATGTAGTGCTTATTGTTTCATATTTGAAGTAAATTTTGTTTACCTTACTCTATGGTTAGATCAAGTCAAGATGGATTATGTAAACTATAAAAATACTGGCCTTAACTCGTGTTCAATTCCATCTCACCTTAATATTAATAGTATTAATACATATTAGTTTTTATAAATATATTGGTAATATTATAAATATTTCATTTTGTACACCTCATATGATTGTATATGTATATTAAATTTCAGCCTCATTTATTGATTTCTTTAACTCAACAATATTACGCAAAAGTCATAAAATACCCCCTATAGTTCATGAATTATATTTATTATAAATAATATATAACTATTTGAGATTATTAATACACACTTGAACAAAATTGTGCAATAAAATTGTAAATGTTTTAATAATATTTATGGTATGTTGGCACGGAGAAATTTAAAATAAATTAATTGAGAAAGAAAACTTTAAATATTAAAAATAAAATATTAAATTTATGTTTAGTGTATATAACTCCACATCGAGTAGTCGAGTAATGACTTCTTGACTATTTGATATGGAGTTTCTTACATAAAACATCAAGATATTGTTATTTTTATTATTTAAAAATTTCTTTCTCAGTTAATTATTCTAAGATTTGGATAGTCGAATGACCTTAAGTTTTATATATGTCCGAACCCAAAATAGTGTATTCTATCATTCTGTCTTTCTCCATTTCTGTGTGTCTTTCTGTAGATGTCTAAAACTATTTGACGAAATTTACTCAAACTTGATAACTAGGCCTATCTATACTTTGGGACATTTTTAGATTTTTACCCAGGCATTTAAAATATTTTTTTTAATTACAATTATTTCGAAAATGTCTGTTACGATTTTGTTTAAAATTTGTATCTAGGAAGTGATTGACATGACAAATAAAACTGTATACTTGTTTTTTTTTTTTTCGTTTTAGGGTTTAATCGAATGACAAAAGTTCACTCTCTCTTTGTTAATCTTTGCATCTAAGAATGTTCTAATTTGAATGCCCTTTATAGTTTCAGCTCTAGTGACTAATACGTCAGAAAGCTGATACATAGGGGGCACTAAAAAATAAAACCTATATCTTGGTTATTTTTATAGACAAATATTTCTAAACCCGAATCGGTGGACACACGGTATAAATGTCAGACTCGCTTTGTCTGGTTTGTAGGTGAGATTTTGGAGTTGGAATCTTAGTAGAATGCATTGAGAAGTTTTTCCTCTGAACGTTTACCCATCATACCTCTTCGTAAATGCGGGTACATTTTCTTTAAACTATATCTTATTCAACCCTACCCCCAATAGCTTAGTTAAATATAGATAGTCCAAATATTTAGTTATATGCAGTGAAATAAATAAAAACATTTAAAATATTGGAATTTTGATTTTGATAATATATAAAAATACATCATCTTCATATATTTTAACAAAACTAAGAGTTTAAATATATCTGTTATGAACATTGCACGATATCTATTGTAGGCAGAGAGCTGAAATTTTTAAAATTAGTAGACCCTCTACACGAACATGTGCACCTTGAAGCCGGAATTTTAAAATTTGGATTTGATTTTTGTAAATTAATTAAAAACTGGGTCGGAAGAAATAAAATGAGATTTTTTTTCTGTCTGTATGAAGCAAATAAAAGCGTTGCCAGAGGTAGCCACGCAATGAATTGCATAGTTACCATGAGCAACGCCAGGTACTGCTGCAAGTCTTTGATAAAAGAAAGTGAGAACATCTCCTGTTTGAAGGAAACATCAAGTTCTAATGACGTCGTTTATGTTAACAATCCAATTATCTCGTTTTCAGTTTGTTGCAGGGGTAGTTTGTGAAGTGACACACAAAAAGAACATTTCCAAATGGCGGGAGAGCACTTTTACCAACATTAGGAAGCAATTTTACCTTGAGTGTTTCCACTATGGCGTAGCTTATAAGATAGAGCCATAGTCTAATTCGTCAAGGTAAGATTATTACAGTCCACTTCGGTACTAAAATGTTCCAAGGCGTCACCCTCACAGTAAAATCTACTAATGATGATGAAGAGATCACGGTTCAATAATGGCGGGGTTTTTTTTTTCTTTACTTTAAGGCAAATGCACGTACACTTAATCTAAATTCAACCTTCCTTATCACTAACCCCTTAGAGTATATATTTTATAACCGTTAAACCCAAACGGGTAGTGAGTGATACGTTGTGACAAAATTTAAAATAACGCTACATTGTGGGCTGAAAGGAGCAAGGCCGCCCTCAGCAGACGTGAAGCCCTGGGCCAACTTCGTCTGCGGGGCCCCCAAATATCTAATTTAAAAAAATATATTTTTTGCTTAGTGTTATTAGAGTAGTTTTCACCTATTCCCCATCTACGGTAGCAGTGTAGATAACTGACAGCTACCCGCTTTGGTGGCTTCATGGTCTAACGTGCTACTTTCGCAGTAGACTAGAATGTCGATTACGGGGAGATCGAGGTTCAAATCTCAGTCGTATGTACTGAAGGGGGTTTTTCTAAATGCTTTTACACTCTCCCTCCACGCAAATGAGTTAAAACTTCCTATAAACATAACCTATCTAATACCTAAAACCATTAGTGTAATTAATACATGAGCGTGTAACCCGAACGGTTAGTAAGACGTGGTGATAAAACAACAAAATTAAAAAACTGACATCAAATTAAGGCTACCAGATGTATCCATTCACCAAACAATATTATCTGCTAGACTATGTGTTGATTAGTGGTCGCATTGGCCTGTCAAAACTTTCACAACAAACGATTTGTTTTTAATTATGTTTTTTTAACCAAGCTTCTGCTAGCTATAAGCTAAGCCTCTTTTATTATGTAACAAGCAGGACCGAACAGGTTGGGAGACAACACATGAGGAAAAGTAAGCTGCGTTTATTGTCAAAAATTTGTTGGACCAACATCCTGGGTCCTACGGTTGATTTTAATCAGTCTACAAATTTCTAGCCATGGATAACGACGTATTATTTGCCGCTTCTTCATTTATTGTGTTGATAAGAAGTGTACTCTCGCTGAAAAAACCAAAACGTAAGAAATGGTATGGGGGTTTCAGAGTTATTTTAGTTAAACGTCGAATTGAAGGTGCGTACATGGGAATAATGAATGACCTTCCTTTATAAAGTGGATATGATAACTTTGTACGCAGGTAACGTTCCAAAGAACAGAATACTTTTGATACAAATCAATTAATTTAAATATGTTAGCCTTGACTCATTCCATGATCACGAAACTATGCAAACCCCGATCTTAAAGTTAAACTAATCTGAAAACAAAACACGTGCGTGGCTAAGGCCTAAGGACTGACTCGACTCGATAGCGCATGCGCAGAACATCTCAACTAAACCAACACGTTGGGTTGGTCGTTTATTATCTCCAACAAATGATCCAACACAGCCCAACACGGCCTGTTGGCTCTGACCGCTTCTCCCAACACCAACATACCCAACAAGTTGGAAATGCGTTTATATTGTAACACAACTTGTTGGGATCGTGTTGGCCAACATGTTGTGTTACAATATAAACGAGGCTTTACCTTGTGCCACTTGCAACACTAATACAAACGCATGTTAAAGTTTACGCTCAGTATATTACAACGACCAACTTTAAAGCCGGGACAATAAACGTTTTAGGTTAAGAAAAACAAACAAAACGTGATCACGACTGTCTTGTGGTTCGCCTATACTAGTAGACTACTATACGAGCGAACAATCAAACATTTCCCAACACAGCTCCCCCCTACCCCTTTGTCACCTAAACAAGCGCAGGACCCCCCTATCCCCCCAAATTCCCCAATGGGACCCTTTGCAGCGCACCCCTGAGGGGACCCTTGAAATGAATTGCAACTAGGATTTAATTCAGGGATGGGGAGAGCAAAGTATTAAATTTTATATTGTATTTAACGTGCACTCTCTGAACCGACTGATTATATTAGCACACGAGATTTTTCTATGAGCGAGAGCGAAAGAACCTACCAATTTTGCCAGAAAAGTTATTTTCACATACCTTCCAGGGTTCTTTTACATGTCATAATTGACATGGAAGCCACGGCTTTAATTCCCTCCAAGGGAAGTTGTGCTACGGATTTATATTGCTTAGGAAAAATCCATAGAACCAGTCTGAGTTTGAACTGACGAACATCAGGTCCTGGGGCAAGCACTTTACCCCAAGATCACCGAGGTTGATCAAATACTTGGTGAGGAATCAATGCTGAGATAAGGAGTCGACCACTCCTTTCATCTATAATTTTAACAATGTGGTAGCCATCGCTGGTGGGCACGCCTTCTAAATGTAAAGAATTATTTCGGTGATAAGGGGGGGATTTCCATTCCTAGATCGGTGTATGAAGGTGTTTGTTTAGTGATTTTCCTATTTATCTTCATGCAAATGGAGGTAAGTTTCCTCTAAAGTCTACCTTCCTCGCTTTTACTCAATTAGTATAGTTAAATTCATATATTATAAACGGGTAGTAAGACGGGGATCAATAAAAGAATAGATTACAATAATTGATCTATAAATATTAGGATAACTAACCAATTATAATATTAGTAGGCTATATTTGTTTTTTCAATTTGATGTATTTTAAATGTATATTTTAATTGTAGTGAAATATAAGATTATTTATGTTCGTTGACCGTCTGGGAGTAGAAATCGAGACCTCCAGTACCCCTTTCCTCAACACTTCCTTGATTGTTTGTCTGATCATAGATTACAATCATTCATAGATAATGCCATGCCCACTCAGTAAAAAACACATCTTTGATTTAAATATCTTTATCTTTTTAAATATCTCATTTTATCTTATTTAAATGCAGAACATATTTGCTAACATATCCCCATCCCTACCCTTTAACACCATTTATACCACGTGTTTGTTTAATGGGACTGGAATTAGTAGACGTCTAGTGCTTAAGCTAATTTAATGAAATTATCTACTACTTTATTTTAAAGCAGCATGACTTGAACATCTTTACTCACGTAAACATTTACAAGTCTTCTAGTAAACATGTTCCGCCTGACAACTACACTACTTGTAGGAATTTTTAATTCTCTTCTTTGCATTTAATTTCTTACTTTGTATTAATGTTTTGTTGTTTTTCTCAAAAGCTTCCAGAACCTGTTCCTTAAAAATCACCAAATAGTATTATTTTTATTGGCTGAACTTTTTTTTAACAGAGAAAATTTATCCACACATGTGGGCCCGCAGACAATGGCGTCAGTATCGTCTTTTCTGGTTTTATAGTGATATGACCTGTTTTTATTGCCGAAAGGTCTAAGGCATCATTCTCGTGTTGGAATAGACTGCCGATGACAGGAATATTTTAGTTATAGTCTTTGTCGGGCGTCCTGAGGGTGTTTTTTTTTAAATAATCTACCCCCACTCCACGCAAATGCGGGTACACTTCATTTAAGTTCAACCTTATTCATCCTCAACTCATTTAGCGTAATTATTGTATATGCGTATAGCCTGAAAAATTACTAAGATGCGGTGCTTATATATATATTAGCACCGCATCTTAATATATATTAATTNTAGGAAAAATCCATAGAACCAGTCTGAGTTTGAACTGACGAACATCAGGTCCTGGGGCAAGCACTTTACCCCAAGATCACCGAGGTTGATCAAATACTTGGTGAGGAATCAATGCTGAGATAAGGAGTCGACCACTCCTTTCATCTATAATTTTAACAATGTGGTAGCCATCGCTGGTGGGCACGCCTTCTAAATGTAAAGAATTATTTCGGTGATAAGGGGGGGATTTACATTCCTAGATCGGTGTATGAAGGTGTTTGTTTAGTGGTTTTTCCTATTTATCTTCATGCGAGTGGAGATAAGTTTCCTCTAAAGTTTACCTTCCTCGTTTCTACTCAATTAGTATAGTTGAATTAATATATTCCGAACGGGTAGTAAGATGTGGATCAATAAATAAAATTATATACCAGGTGCTCATTTAAAAACTTTCCGCCAAAAGAGCTCGAAAACAACGCAATGTAGAAAAAAATTGGAGCATGGAGCTTAATCAAGATCTTTTACATCTTCAGCAAGATGGAACCCCCTTCATCATACACTACTCGTTCATCAATGGTTAGACAAAAGATTTAGTGGAAAATGGATTGGCAGACGAGGACCAGTTGAGTGGCCAACGAGGTCACCTGATTTAATGCCCTAGATTTTTTTATGGGCACACTTAAAGCTCGTTATTAATGGGACTAATCCAGAAAATATTAAAGAGTTAAAAAATAGGATAATAATTGAATGTAGAATTATTACAAAAGCAACCCTACGAAAGGTCAAAAGTGAATTCGAAAGTATAGTATGATATTATTGCTTATCTCAAAATGAAGAGCATTTTGAAAACCTCCTTTAAACTCAAAATTAAAAAAGCGTTTTTACCAATAACTATTTTACAATTACACATAAGCATGAACAATCACACGTGTGCGAGTACACAGCACTTCCCGATATATGTTTGAATAGGCCAAATTCTAATGCCGCGCCCGATGCCGGTGACTCAGAAACTTGTGAGGCTCATTTCTCGTGCTAGCTTTTATTTAAAAAGCTTAAAACAACCAATTTGAAAATGGCACAACGTGATCTGCAGGAATATGTAATTAAAATTAGGGAATTTTATATTTTTAAATCAACGTGACCTTAACGTTACCTTAACAACGCCACCCAAGAACATACCAGCCTTAACCACCTTACTTCCCCCTCAGAACCAAACAACTTTTGTTTAAAGCATTATTTTCTGCATTGCTTTGTTTTCAGGATATTTTGGTGGAAAGTTTTCAAATGAACACCCGGTAGAATATGTATTCATACTATAAAGAGAGCTTAACCGGTATATAGCTGAGTATTTCAGGTAGATTTTTTTTTTTGCCCTATCCTGCACGATATGGAGATTTCTACGTCAACATAAAAAAATACCTTCGTGGTTAGATACGATACGGACAGGTGTGTGTGCCTACAATAAAATACGTACCTAGCTGATACTATGCAATAAGAACAGGTGTGAAACAGCATTAAAATACGCACCTAGCTGATACTATGAGATATGGACAGATATTTATCAGCAATAAAAATTACGTACTGAGCTGATACAATACGATGCGCACAGGTATGTACCGATATTTAAAATACGTACCTAGCTGCTATCGTGCACTACGGGCAGGTATGTACCGATATTTAAAATACGTACCTAAACTGATACCGTGCGCTACGGGCAGGTATGTACCGATATTTAAAATACGTACCTAGCTGCTATCGTGCGCTACGGGCAGGTATGTACCGATATTTAAAATACGTACCTAACTGATACCGAGCGCCACGGGCAGATATGTACCGATATTTAAAATACGTACCTAGCTGATACCGTGCTGCAGGCAATCCAATGATTAAAAATTAAAATAAGCTATTTATTAACATTCAATTTTATTGTTTTATTGAATCTGACTTGTTCAGCTCGTTGACGTAGCTATAATATTTTATTCGTCTGATATAGTCTCTAGGCTGAATCTACTCATTCGTTTAAAAGATCCCGGCGTACACGCCACGCGCGGCTCGTCAAAATGGAACAGATAAAGTTACATGCATTATTATGACTACTTGTTGATCTGGCTTGTGTGTAATGTCAAGTTAGGTTGTTGCTCTCATTATTAATTATTATTGTCTCATTTTAGGATCAGATTAATTTTATTGCTGGCAATTCTTGATGAGTTTTTTATTAGTATTATTGATCATCTGCTATATAGACTGCCGCTGTGGTCTAGTGATCAGATTTCTGGGCTACATATCTAGAGGTCTCGGTTTTAATCTCCATCTCTTCAAGAATGTTTTTTATGAAACATTGGGTTTTTAATTGGCTCAAACACAACCACATGAAAACAAATGAGGAGCTACTTGAGGATAAATAAGTAGTGGCTTCGCTTAGTAAAACTGAGACTAACAATCAGAGGGCTTTGTGCTGACCACCTGACACCCTCTATCTGCAAATGTTGGTACCATCATAGCTAACGGTGGCGGCCGCTCGGTCGTTCGATATAGCTCGATGGTGGGCTTGCCCCATTTTTTTTTATTCTATATAAACATATTTTGTTAAATTTGATCAATTCTGTATAATCCAATGTACAGTGGAACCTGACTAATTAGAAATTCCGTAATTCAAAATCGTCTTTAATTCAAATTTTTCGCCCGGTCCCGTGAATTTTGTATTAAAACAATGTTAAAAAAGCATGGATAATTCGAATGTTGTTTTGGTTGATTCGAACTTTTCGTAAGTTATAATGTACTGTGAGGTATTGTTTTTCCTACTTCTAGCTAAGGTTCCGTGTTTTTCTATTTTTGGAAACAGTGGAGGCAACGTTGGGATGCGGTAAGTACTACCCTTCTTCAACCCCCTTCTCCTGACCCACTCATCCATTCATCTTTGTTTACACGTACAGTTCTTTACTCCGTTAGTCAAGGTCGAACCTCTCAAGTGTTTACGTGCGCTGTTCTTAGTGACTCGTTCGTAGCGATATTCTTGTGACGCGCGAGTTTATTTTGTTTTGTTTTGTTGTTTAGTTTATGTTTAATTTTAATTTTGTTTGGTATATACTGTACAGTCGTGTGTGTGTGTGTGTGTGTGTGTATCGTGATGTCATGGTCCAAGCCACAGTCCAATAAATCATTAACTTTGGCTGACAAAGTAGTGGTTATAAAGGAAGTGGAAAAGGGAATTCTTTTTAAGAAAATTATTTAATTCGAATTTTTTCCTGGTCCCTTCAAGTTCGAACTAACAAGGTTCCACTGTAGTTCTGTAATAATTACAGAATTAATTATTGTTATCTACGTATCAATTTTAACTACCTATAACTACAGCGCAAAATCACATGCATATTATTCTTATAATAGGGCTACTGGTATATAAATGCAACGAAAAATTGTAAACACATGAACGTTTCCCCTTTAACAATGCTAATATTATAATAATTAATCATTATTTGACTATTTCATAGTCATATAATAGTACTGGACGCCACCCTTAAGCTTATGATCTAATCACCTGAAAATAAAATAATATTATTTCGCCAGTCTTTGATGGTGTCACGAAGATTCCCTTTCTCGAGACCACTGGATGCTCAGTTAGGGAAAACAACTCACCTTATTAACCATGTAAAGAAATCTGAGAAACAGTACAAACAAACCAGCTTCACTCATTTAGACAGATATGGCAATCAATGAAGGGCGGAGCATTACATTACAATGTTAACCCTTCAGAAAGTACAAAAATAAAGTTTTGTGATCAATATTCGTAGCTCTTTTACTATATTATTAATATTATTTTATGGATATTGATATCTATAAGAAGTGACAGCTTCAGAACACATGACTTGACCTATGAAAACATAAAATTCAGTGTTGTGCTCGTGTGTGGTTGCCAGAAAAATAAGGCTTGACAGTACTGTACTTATTAAATTTTCATTCTTCATTTTGTGCCGGGCTAAAAGGATTTAGCCCTCATATACGGGCAAATTAAACCCTAAGAAACACCACTACAAGAAACTAGTATTGAAAACCTAGCACTGGCAAATGTTAATATAGATGGTGATAAATACAAATAAGTTAAGCATCGTATCGTACATTGTTAAAAAATATAAATACAAATTAACAAATAAGTTTATTGAAATCAAAAGAAAATAGTTTTATTTTCACAGACATGAGCGCATTCCACACTTTCCATATTAAATGTTGGGCGTAAACAATGTAACAAGAATCATTGCTATCAAATTGCCGTGTTTGGTGTGAGGGACCTTAAATTAACCCTCAAACAAGACAACAAAGCTTGGGTTGAAGATTGAATAATGTGTGACTCATTGAAGAAGGACATGCGCACTTTCTAAAACAAAAGTGTACAAAACAGATAACTACAGCAATACTAATCAGAAGGATTAAATTAACTTACGGCTAAGCAACAATACACAACATTACTCCAGCCATACGGCTGTTAGCCTCAAATATGACAAGCATGGTCAAATAATGATGTTGAACAATTTTTAAACTAGGGAGTCCGTATTCAAGGAGTTACAGCGACAGCTGCTTATTGAATTAGCTAGTATTTGTTAACTCCAAAAAGAGTAACATAAAAGACGATAACTGTTCCAACAGTTGGAACTATTAGTAAAAAGAGAGATATCAGGAATCTAGGCAATCAGGAAACTATGGCAGTCCTATTCCTAATTAGTACTACTTGATCATCCAGAGTATAGTTAACACTCGACAATAGTCTGGAGACAGACTACAACAATGGAAAGCTTCTAAACAGTAAAGAGTCAAGCGGTGCCTGAAGGGAGCCTGACAAATCTAAACACAACAACATGTGGGCCACACCTCTGGGATAGAATCATACCCACGAGTTGATAACCACACAGGGTGGAACAAAAATGCTAAACTAAAGATGCATAACAGCCAAAGACCAAATTAGGTCATGCAATAACGCCATGGATTAACCTAATTTCCACTTGTTTTAAACAATAAGCCAAACCATTAGAGACATGGTCACATAGAACAGTGCATCAGACCGTCACCCAAAAATTTAAGACTAGTCATATGGACATAGTTAAACAATACACAAGTGTGGTCATAAGGACTACACTCTGTTTAAAATAAACAGACTATGGCAAAGAGTACTATACTACTCTTAACAAACATTGAAGATTCTCATATGAAGAAGATAATTAACTACAAGTCAGTAACAGACTATTATAATTTTAACAGATACTACATGATTATCTGCTGCAAGGTGGTGAGACCAAAGGAACAACCAAATTGACTGCTGCTTGTAAGCTTCGATGAGCTAAATCCCCCTGAATGTTCGTGCAACGAGTTGTTGAAATGGAATACAAAAATAGTATAAGAGGCGCCACATTATATATGAAATGGATCTGACGTTTAAAAAGTGGGGGGGAAAGGGGGTTTGATCGAACATGATATAATCGTCCAGAACAATGAGCTACAGTTGGCCTGAGTCCACGGAAGCACGCTGCGGACGTTCAGTCTTGTTTAGGTGAGCCAGTTGACTAAATGTGAACGTTGGGTCCACTTATTCTTTTGGGTCGTCCAGCCTGGCAGTATTCACGTGGACCGGGCAGTATTCAAGAACACAGCTACACAATGAATTAATAACGGCAATTTATTTTATTTTCGCTTTCTTTGTATGTACGGGCTAAATGAGCTTAACCCGTTACAGTATACTCTGCCCCAGCTGACTCACCATTTCCTGGCTCGTGCTTCACCATGATCACCCAATGCCAACTCACTTGTCATTCCGTTTGATTTGTCCTTGCCCAAATAATGAAAGACGAGCCCTGTCTACACAAAATACAACCGATTGTTGCGACTACGCAAAAACCAATCATCGCCAACTAGGCATCTATTTTTTGTTGGTTTTCTTATTTATTGGTCGTCTTTCCCCCACTCTTTTCCCCTTGTAATGTACGGAACTAGATGCATATAAGTACGGCTTACCTGGTCTTAGTAAAGGGACTCTTATATATCATAATTGTTGGCTGATTACTGTATCTGTTCGCCAACCTAGGACCAGGCCGCTCTTCAACCACCAACACCAGGTATACGTCATGATGAAACCATCGGTCACTCCAGCTTGGCGGATACGGCGCCTCCCCATTCTTCATATGTAATGTTTTCTTATTTAAGCTAAGTGTTTGACCCAGGTTTGGGCATATGTTGTAATTCTATACAAGAATGTTCTAACTACGCTAATTTGCTATCCCTGAATGGGATCCTTCGGACTACCTTCTAATGAGGCTCATGGGTTCTAATGATGTCTCACTTGTATATCCTGTTATAAGTCGCTTAGTGGCAGATATTTTTGGTATGTTTGAATAGAGCTGTGTGATGCACATTATATTGTTGTCTAGCTGACTGCCCTTTTATGCTAATATCTAATATGATCTGACTTAGTGACATGGGATTAGTACGTTAGTATTAGGGAGCTAATACGGTCAGTTGTTGTTTATGTATAATATTGACATTATCTTGAGTATTACCATTATTGGTAGGCAACTTATGCCTCACTGTGATATGCCAGGTGTGGCTCGAGTTTTTTGATTGATACCTTATGATGATTGTGGGGCTAGTGACTCCAGCCTTAGGGGACACTATCCTTTAATGTGTTCCTTGTGGACTTAGCTCTTTCGGGTAGTTATAACTAGCTTTGGGGCTTCTAATTTGGATTAGGCCCTATTAATGTTATTAATTTTTACAAATCTTAGCCTCCCGTGGTCTAGGTCTAGTTATTTATTTGTTATGCTTTAAACCAAGTCGAGCTTATGTGCTTGCAGCATAACTATTTCTGAAGATATATGTTGACTTTCTTAGTTTCAAAGAAACGCTACCGTAACTTCTTTAAGAAAAGTTAAACTTATTCTGTTGTAATAGGTTAGTTAGACTATGTTTTGTGATGAGGGCTCAACGCTTTCCTAAGGGAGCTATGCTCCAAAGTATTAGCTTACTACTGTATTTAGAACCTGTTTAGCTGGGACTCTGTCCGTACTCGAATAATGTTTCTCCTGCCCATGCAGTCTTGTATGTCTTCAGTTGTATATAGTAGTGTATAGCAGGCGTGTTCTTTAAGGACCTACCGTAATTAATATATTTAAATGAACTATTTTTTACCGAGTGGTCTTGTTCGCAGTTTAACTATGAATATTGTAAGTTCTAGTTTCAATCTTAAAGTTAGAGTTGTTTTGTAATAAATCGTTTTAATGAACCTTGAGTGGGCTACTGCCCTCATTAAACTTGTTTATATTCACTCAACCAATTAGACTACAGCGACACTGTTTATGTTAATATCATTATGTACATTAACTTCTTTGTCTTTAATAAATTTAAACTTACTTTTGAATTGCTATATTGCTATGTGAACCCCCATCCCCTCCCTAATTTGTTCCCTAACTACCGCACTGACATGGACCTAAGGGAAGTGTTCGACGGTCAAATTTATTTGAGATATTTAACGTGCACTTTATGAACTGATTGATTATATCAGCACATGACTTATAAACTAATTTAATCTAGAACAGACACAACAGCCAGTCCCCTGCCATTTGCATCACTCTGAACCCACCCAAACCCACAATTACCAAGGATAGATTTTTCGGCCATGTCAGGAATCTAACCCGGGACCATTAGCTCAGTAGACAGACACGTTACCGACTGAGCTAAGGTGTTGGACTTACTATGTTTGATATTGGAATGGGTGGAAACAATTTGATAAAGCCTTTAATCCAACAAATTTTATAATAATATAACAATAGTTAAAAAAAATTAAATGTCAAGCACAGTGGCAACGCAGCACCGGGCGTTTAAGCTAAAAGTTGACCCTAAAACAATACGGGCTCAAATATTACATGCACCCCTTATCGGGGTGGGGTCGAGTAAAAGATTTTAAAAAATGCCTTAAAAACTAATTAATCTACCCACGTGCAGTACAGTCCCATCAAGCCTTTCTTGTTCGGCAATAACCCACGCGAAATTCGCGTGATTGCTAGAAATTGAATATACTTTTGTAAAGTCTGTTCAGCGTAGGAATTGTTTTCTGAAAGGCCTTTTACCCTACCAGAAATCTATTATATAGTAGGATATTGGTAAGAATAAAGACCTTTCACAGAGAGTAATTCCTACCGTGAATGGAGTATAGCCATCAGTTACTTCCTACCGTATATATGGGTGTGCAAAAATTTTTGAGGTAGCATGGCTAGAAGGTAGATATTATTTGATACCGACGGGCGAACTGGCGAGGCATGACAATAATTTTTGGGTAAGCTCAGTCATGAACGGGACACACTTAACGATGCCAAAAATAGGATTTTTATGAAGTTGTATAATACAGTACTGGCAGACTACTACTAGAATAATCATAATAATAATATCATTTATTTATTTACTTTTTCATTAATATCAAAAAGTTTTTTCCCATTTTGTCATTGAGTTCCATATTAAACTTATAATTACTATGTTTTTTAAACTATTTTTATTGTTTAAAGCAAAATTCATAACTTTGAATGTCCTGTAGGAGCACTTAAAAGAGATTTGGAACAAATGAGGGCAATATGAAATAGGGAGGGCAATATGGAATACGACACATTTTATGTAAAAAATTAATTATATTTACTAAAACTAACAAATATTTCATTAGAAAGTGAAAAAAATGCAAAAATGATGTGTAAAACAATATAATAGTAATAGTATCGTTTAAATAATACATTATAATAAAAAATAACTAGTTAATAAGTCATTATTAATAAGGAATTATTAAAATAAAATAGACTAAAATATTGTATCAGGTTACATTGTTCTCTTAATAGATTTCTTGGGTGTTAGGAAAAATGTCTAAGCTTACGTTGACAAAATTAATCACTTGCCAAATATTTGAAAAATGTGCGGGCATTATGGAATAGTAGTATTCCTTATTGCCCGACTCGCCATTTTGGAAAACAATATTTTTTGTTAGGTTATAATAAAATTACAGTAAAATAATGTTTTAACTCAAAGATAAGCATGAGTGAGACTTAACCTAATGATTTGATTAGAATCAATAAGAACAGTAGAGTAAAGAAATATAGCATGATAAACACTAGCCTTCAAATGTTTTTGTGACGGCAAACTAACAATCGTCTCTCACAAAACAATCAGTTGATCTGTCGAAGTGAGGGTGTCACTAGCTGTTCGAAATTGTTTTCTGTAATAGTTGAAATAGTTAACGATAGTTTGTGACACTTAGCGTATGAGCAACAGGGCAGTGGTATTCCTTATTGCCTGACTATTCCATAATACCCGCATCTCCTCTACTTTTAAATGGCTTCAATAAAGGTAGCATACATATTGGCGTATCGCATTGGCTAGTACTTGTTCGATAAATATTCACAGTTTAGGGTTTTGTCTGTTTTCATCAATGTTCACACAGATTAATGCCCGCCGCTCAATCACCCAGGAAATTTAGGTTTTTTTATTTGTAATTAAATATGTACTAACAATAAACGGCCCTTAAAAAAAATTCCTATTTACCTTTGTGTTGAAATGTTGGGGGATAAAAGACGTTTGTGGTGGTACACTGCCAGTAGGGGATCACTTGAGGGGGGTGACGGAACCCATCACATAACACGTCAGGAAGTTACGGGATCGGGTTTAATTGAGATATCTGGCTCGAGGAGGAGACCACGAACGTTTGGGTCACATAAAGATCGCTGGTGGAAATGCGTTATACAAAGGTCCATTCACACAGAACGAAATTATTTCATTTATTGGGGAACAAATTCAATGACAAATTTTTAGTAAAGTTTATTCAACTCAATTCTTCTCAATTTTAGCTGAAGAAACTTCGTGCATTACTGATACAGAACAGTTTTCGTTGTGTATTAGATATTTGGACCAAGAAACTATAAATATCACAGAAGACCTTTTTTAAAATTTTCTAGCAAAACTGTCAATTAACTTTACATTCTTATAAAATTACTTCATGGATTAGATATTGATCTTAAGAACAATTTATGACATGGATATGACGGTGATGCTAAAATTAATAGGTCATTCTGAAGATAGGTCTTTTTCTACACTGAAACGCATACAAACTTATTCTTGAAACCGAATGGGACAAGAAATACATGGTTAAAACGGATGTCAATAAATAGGAAACCAGTAGACGTAGACATTGATAAAATAGAGAAACTTTTATGTTACAGCCTAGTAGAATAAAACTGTAAATTGTTTTTCTTTACATGGCTAAAAATTATTCTTTTGCCATTTAATATATATTTTTAATGGCTAAATTATTATTATTATTATTATTATTATTATTAGCACCACGTCTTACTACCCGTACGGGTTATACGCACTTACGCTACTGTGCAATGGTAGGGTGATTGTGAGATGAAATGGAGGACCTACAGTTTAACGTGGAATCTGAAACACGGTAGTGTAACGTTATTTGCCACCCTACCATTTATTTCCCTATATTTTTCCCAATCTTTGTAAATAGTTTCAAATTTATTTTCGTTTGAAACACGCTGTGTCGCCGGCGTGACAAATAATACTATTTACATCCATTTAAATAAATTAAAAGGACGGAATATAGAACATCTAACACTGTTTTAAATAATTTAAACAATTAATTTTGACCTAAGGAAGAACACTTACCTTATTAAACATCTTAATTTCCTTCCATGAGGTCTGTTGACTTTTCTTCTATTTATTTTGAATGTCAGCCATGATTTATTTCAACGTATGCGCAGATATGATGAACAAGTGAGTGGCAAGTCTCGTGATTGTAAAAGTAGTAAGAAAGTAAGAAAAAAGATGAGATGTAAATACCTCTAAAATAGCGCGCATTTCAATTTTGACAGATTAAAATAAACATTTAATTCTTTTAAGAAACACTGACATATATTTAAATCTTGATATCAAATTTGCATTTTATTTTATATTCAGTTCATAGCCAACACTTTATCTTTTATTTTAATATATTAGTTTTCTCTTTGGACTTGGTAGAAAATAGAACGTTTTTAAATTTGATTCGTAGAACATTATTTGAAGAGGATGAGGGTTCTTTCTTCCGGAGTGTCATTTTAACATAGAGCAAAATCTGTATAGCTCCTAACTAAATTTAATTTTAAAGTGGAACAATGGCTGGAAAGTAAAGTGCAAGTACTAAAATGGAAAGTTAAGTGTCTGGAGACGAACTAGACTGTTTATTTCTTCAAATTGTGGACGAATTGGAATAAATAAAAGGAAACAGATTTCAGACATTCTGTTTCAACATGGATGAATTCATTGGTAAGATCCAGCCAAATCTTGAATTTTAAATATATTTATTTCTCCTTTTTTTTTTATCGAGCTACCAGGATTTATGCAAAAACTTTCAGAAAGGACTAAATACACTCAGACTCTATCTATTCCAGTGAATTGATTAATATTTTATTTTATGTAAAAATATTAATTCTATTGATTTCTTTTTTCTTTTTCCTCAACAATACCATTTTTTTTTGTCTTACTCAAAGCTATATATTCTATAAAAGTTTAACCTATATATATATATTTATATATTATTTTCTTTCACTCTATTATTACATATATTAAAACTCCTAAATTTAATCCTGTTCAGAGATTGTACATTTAATTGTTTAACTTTGTTTAAGAATTTATGTAATACCATATATTTTATTTTGTCATATTAGTATTATATTTATTCGGATATCCTTAGGTAGGTTTGGGATGTAGTAAAAGGGAAACAATAATAATAATAATAATAACCCACAAAAGTTTCAATAATTGTTTTTTATTGTAATTTAAATTAGTATATTTTGTTTTAATGATCCATTTTATTTAAATTACTGGTGTTGTTTTTTTTATTTTAAGTACTCTCAAGTTTTGTGGAGACTTACAGCACACCATTGTAACATTTACATTGTAATATCCAGGTAAACGTTCCCGAGCACACCCAGTGGTCTCGAGTTTTTAGAGTCATCGTGCATTTGTTCAAATTAGTCGAGCTAAAGTTTATTTATATTTTATTTTTTTATTATTCTTTCTCCTAGTTTCTAGGAGTGGCGCCCAATACAAAAATTTTTATTAATCTCGACGTTACCTCTTTTTGTTGATAATACAATATTACATTTTTATTAGAATAGAGGCCTGGCATTCCTCACATTCACAAGTTGTGATTAATACACGTCTTGTCAGAGGTGAAGGAAGGGTTCGGCAATCAGATAAAACTGTGCCGGGACCGAGGATTGAACCCCGGACCCTCAACACAGAAGTCTGACACCTTACCCCTAGACCACCAGGTCACCATTTAATGGCTAAAGAATATTATTTTGACATTTAATATATATTTTTAATGTAATACGATGTGTACACATTTAAAATAGATAATTATCAGTGATAAAATATGTGTTTTACTTTAAACAAATTTTTGTCAGAAATGGTACCCCCTCCAAACAGAAAGTATTTTTTTTTGTTACGTGCTTGCTAATGCGGGTGCGTTTTTCTAACTGGCCTTCACCTATATTACCAACAGATTAATCCAATTAAATATCAGTTGTGTCCAAACGATTGGATAAAATATAATTATATAGATAGAAAAGTTTAATAATTTAAAGAATAATGTGGAATACAAACACGTAACGTTTGATGATAATTTGAAAGTGTGCATTTAAATAACATAATGTCTTGCCTATGGTCGAGAATGGTGAAACATTGTCATAGCAACAGTACAATTTTAATAGAAAGTGCTTTTTTTTTTAAAAAATAACAGCATATATTTTTACGGTAAATATGAATACTATTATATTATATTATTTATGTTATTTTATAGGTTTCGATAATATTTATTAAATGTGTCAGCTTCAGATCACATGACTTGAAGTATGATTACTTTAAGGTAGATCAAGTACATTTTCTAGTTGTAAGATAAGGCACGTTCTGTGAAAATTGGACTATAACTTTGGAAGAGTTACCTTGATATATTAGTAGTATTAATGGGATACGATATCAGGTTAAATAAGAGAGATTTAGTGTTTAAAATAAGTGTGCCACTTAAGACGACAAAAATCCCTCTTTATCAAACGATCTGTCAAACAGTAAAAATAAGAATTTATAATCCACATCAACATAAATTTAAAATTCAGTGGAATTTAAAAGTTTCGCAACCTTCTCCACGAGAGCGAATTATTATATACACCAATAACTTGTAGCTAAACTTGAAAGCCATGATCATAAAAATATAATAGTCCTTCAAATAAATGAATATTCCTATTGGTCGAACGAGATGTGCGGTAGGCGTGGTTTTATAAAAGTAATCAACCCATTCCTGATTGGTTTAGAAGTCGTATACCTTGATTTTGTTTACGCTACTGAGAATTCTGTTTAAGTGGTTTTGTTTTTGTTGGTTTATTTTCCTTGAAAATCAGGTAAGTAGTATTTTTAAAAAAAGATTCGACCCTCAGTGGCGAGAACGTTGAAGGATGACCTCACTCCGATCGTCTGGTTTGGTTTGCCATTTACAGGAACATCGAAGATCGAATTCTGATTGGATGTACTCAAAGGTTTTTCCTATCTTCCCCCCTCTACCAACCCTTTTGCCTTTACAAAAATGTGGGTACATTCCTTATTAATTGCACCTTCCACATTCCTATATTATTTAGCATGTTTAAACTCGGATATCTCGAATGAATATTAAGTATAGATTTATTCACTTTGATCCTAATTTACGTGCACAAGTCTTACAGTACTGCCCATCCAGAATACTCGCATTTAACTACACTAATTGGATGGGGACAAGGATGGTGGATTTTAAAAGAAATAACCAGAATTTGCTTTGGGGGATAGTGATAAACCATACAGGAAGAAACATCCTTAGTACACTCAGCCGGGATTCAAAGCCCATCCTTCTCAACTAGCTTGATGAGCTAGACGTTTGAATCACATGCCCACCAATGCGTATGTTATGAAATAATTATTTTAATATTTTGATTTTGGAAAGAATGATGCATTAATTATTACAAGTAGCTATACTACCGACGCAACAAATAAACACTTTTATAGAGGACTTTTATTTTCAAACAAGTAAATCTACCCTAACATAAGGCCACGCATCTCAACTACTTTACAGTAATATTTAAATCAGGATTAATTTATTTAGGATAAAGGTTAGAACTAATAGTCTAATACTGTGAATTGTAGAACTTGCTCCCACACAGATTTTCTCCCGCTTTTATCGACATTTATTAAAAGCTCGTAAGATTTGTTAAGCGAAATAATAGGTCTATACATTGTGTAGAAATACTACACCAAATATTATAAATGAAATAACATTCACTGTTATTTATTCTATGGCATTAGGAACTAGGAGGAATGTTACAAAAAAATTGAGCAAAGAGAAACATCCTTGTCCACAAAATAGCATGGGAATAAAATTCATTTTCAAAGACCTGAAATAAAAAGTATATATATAAATACATATATATGTTTATATATCAGAAATTATTGGTTTTATAAAATATCTTTTAAATAAAAGATTTGTATCTTAATAGTGCTACAACTTTACTTTGAAAAGTTATTTCCTCTCTCAAATAGTTGCGGAGAAATTATGAAAATTGGAAACCTTCCCCCATGTAAAGTACCATCAAAGTAATTTTCACGAGAAAACAAGAATGGCCATCTTGTTTATAATGATGAAAAGTGTTTAGATATAAAATTCAAAATCGTTAGAGAGGATTTTGAGAAAAAATATGTCTTACTCTTTTTACCCATCACTAAACTACTCTTAAATTTTTGTTGGATATCTAATTCCAAAAACCCCTAGGGGGAGGGGGGACCTTATAAAAAACCCAGATATCAGGTTTTAGCCAAATCGGTTAAATCTTTTCGCCTCTAGCCTGAATTACAAAAAGATGGCATTACAAAAAAACACTTTTTGGGTTTTAGGGGGTCATGAAACGACTATCAAAATCTAGAGTTCTATTTTTTGACAGTAATAATAATTTTTCTCCTAGGGGTCGAGAGAAAATAAAAATGTTAAGTGCATCATTTTAAGAATCATGTCTTACCGTTACTACAGTCTTAATATTTCTCTTTGGATTCTAAGTTGAAATATCACCTACACTAAATTATTCTTCCTTGGGTTTTACCTTTATATTTTTCTTTTCTGATCTAGTTAAAGAGAAAACAATTGAATAATTTTATTCGTAGTACACTACATGCATAAAGAATAACCGTTGCTCACGTGATTTAAGACGTCAGTCTCGCAATAGATGTCCAAATTTCAAAAAATACGCCCTAGGTAATCAATATGCTTATAACTTGAAATTCACTCGAGAAACTACGTTGTTTATTTTAGTTTAAAAGAATGTTCCTACCAAATTTCTTTAAAATTGGTCCATGCACTTAAAAATTATCTCCTTTTAAATAACCGGACATAGGGATTAAACGATATAACAAATGGTAAAGTTAAAACAGAAACTCGCTACGTTCGGTCAACAACAGGAATTAATTAAATTATATCAATCTAAGGCAAATTTATTTAGCACAACAATAAAATTATCGTTAAAATTCTGCACGCATTTGACAGTTATTGACGTACAAAATATCCGGGTAGAAAAACAAAATGCCAATTGGTAAAGTTAAAACAGATCCTTACTAAGATTAGTCAACAACAGGAAATAATTAAATTATATCATTCTAAGGTTAATTTATTTAGCACAAAAATTAAAATTGTGTAATGGATGTAAAACATAAAAATAAGACGTGTACTAGGTTGATCTGGAATTATTTATAAAATTTAGACTAAAATATAGTCTATAAGGAGTTTTCACTTTTTTAATCTTCAGAATAAGGTAGTTTTTAATTAAAGTTTCAAGTTTACTTAATTAAAAAAAATTGACAATATTGATTGGTTGGATGTCATGTTAAGGATTGGATGGAGGTGTTACGGAATAAATTTTAATGGTAATGTAGCCATAAAATTTCGATTTCCTAGAGGCCACAAGGTTAGTTAATATAACTTATTTTAGAAGATATTTAATTAACCATTACTCGTATCAATGGGATATTTGTGTAAATGTTAAGTATATAAAGTTTGGTTTTCCAGGGTGAAGATTAAAACCGATCGATTACTAGGACGCAGTGGAGAAACTAGATCTTTAGAGTACACTTTGATATAAATATCTTAATTTTTAAAATATTTGTCTCTAACGCAAAAATGTTAGACCATTCCTCTTTATGTTTAAAAAATATCTAACTACACTCTTAATTGTATGTACAGTAGTCTACATATACCCTTATAAATATTTATATTATTCAAAACATACAGGCCTATATTATATTTGTAGGTAAATCAAGTTAAGGTTAAAACATTTAACTATTTATTTATCATTAAAAATGTTTACCTTTTTAATATCTATCTTGAAAACTTCTCCGCTTGATGATAATAATCCAATTGCATAATTTAATAATAATAATTTATTAAAAAGCTACGGACTACAAATTCTTATGTCCTGAAAGATGCTCAAGGTCCAAAAGTTGGTAAATAATCTAAATTTTTAATTTAAAAAAAATTTCAAATCTTAGTTTTCATTAGACCTATTATAATACTTAAGATTTTTACTTTCTCGCTATCTTACAGATAGAGAAAGTATTGTGATCGTAAAAATTAATCGAACTCGAGATGTTAATGAATTTCGACGTTTCATGACCCCCCGAATCCGAAGAAATGGTTTTTAAATTTCAGTCTGTCCCTCTGTCTGTCTGTATCTTGGACTAGAGCCTAAACTATTTTACCGATCGGGCTATAACTTGGTATATAGGGTTTTCATAGGGTTACCCTGAGGTGTTTTTGGAACTGTTTATCTAACTCTAAAATTAAGGGTAGTTTACTGAAGGGTGAAAAGAAAGAAAAAATCGATTTTATCAAAATCGTCTCTAACGATTTTGATTAAATTTCATTTCTAAGTATTGATCGATATTATAAACAAAATGGCTACGCTCATTTTTCGGAAAAATAACTTTAAGGGTACCGGTCTGATGCGTAAATTATCATTTTTTACCACATCTCAGAAACTATTTGAGATATGTAATTACTTATTTTTGCAAATATGTATAATGCAAATATATTATTTGAAACGTATTTTTTAAACCAATAATTTACAAACAAAAGGCTTTTTATTTTAGTTTTCGAACACTAAAGGCCAAATATTACGACCGTAACAAAAATCTAACCCGAGATGTTGATGGAGTCAACGGTTCATTACCCCCCGGACACTAAAAAGAGTTTTTGCAATGTCATATGTCTGTGTGTCTGTTCAAACTTAAAGTTAAGACTAGTTTAATAAGGGGCGAAAAGAGAAAAAATCATTTTTATCAAAATTGGCTATAACGATTTTGATCAAAATTTGTATCCATGCGTTGATTAAAATTATAAACAAAATGGCTAGTTTCATTTTCCTATGAAAATGACTTTAAGGGTACCTTACAGAAGCGAAAATTTCCTTATCTCAGCAACTATTTAAGATACTAAATGCTTATAATTGCAAAATAATTGTAGTACTATTAAAAATAAACATTTTTTCTAATATATCTTTATAAAACCAATAGTTTCTGAGCTATTGGCAAATATATCAATACAATGTTGTGGGCTTTAGTTGTACAGAGATACTACTTAAGTTTTAATGCAATAATCATCTAATTCCATAAAATAAGCAGA
This sequence comes from Timema genevievae, assembly GCA_902155825.1. NCBI lineage: Eukaryota > Metazoa > Arthropoda > Insecta > Phasmatodea > Timematidae > Timema > Timema genevievae. The sequence goes on from CABFWO010001934.1 coordinate 94,169, forward strand.
TAAGTAAGTTTTTCAAAAAGTTTATGTTCTTTTTTATTTAACCTCTTAGGGGAAATGTTTGTACAGCAATGATCTATCTCTATCATTTTATACTAAATAATCAATATATACCTTTTTTATTGGTCTAAATTTATAAATGAGGAATTTATTTAAAATGCGATAACCATAATATGTGCAACCCCAAATAAAATGTCAAAATTTTTAAAGTTTTAATACGAGGTATGCAACCCTTGTGAACCCAATATCGATCCTTTTTTTGTCCAAATATACTAGTGAGGACTTTAATTCTTTAAAAAGAAAATTATAAAATTTAAATCCGGAAGTCAAAAAAAGTTTAATGTAAGAATAACGCAATTTTATCTCGGGTTTGCTAATGGATATTATTTCGTTTCACATATATTACGATCTTTGAGTAGATATCTCCATTTTTAAACACTGGAGTGAGAAAGTCCGTGTGGAGCTCCATACCATTTATTTTGCATCATATCGTCTTCTTGGGAGGCTGGGGCGGTAGAGAGAACTATTGCGCTAACTACAATATGCCTGAATCAGAAGTGAGTCCACTCCTAGTCAGTTACGTCTACGTGTTTGACAACTATATTCGATTACTAACATTTAAATGTCACACTTCGAATTCTATTACATAACATGAGCTATACTAAAAAAATTGACACTAGCAATAATTACTGACCTTAATTATTATGAACTTCAGCAGTATCTTTGTCATGCTTCCATCACAACTAAATCATGTAAACTCGTTTTATGGTAAATTTATGTACCATCGCAAATAGGGCCGTCTTAACTGAATTTAGAGGCCCTGGACCTTCATTATTTGTGAAGAGCCCATATTATTTATAACATTTATTTCATATGTTGTAACATTTTAAATTGGTTAGCTTATTTATTTAAGGGGTCAGTGGTGGAAGGCATTAGGAACTACCATAAAAATAAAAGCACAAATTTTTTAAAAAAATCCAGTAAATTGGCCATGGTTTTATAGAAGTGTGACAATAATTTAAAAAGTTTTTTCTATGTTTGTTTTTTAAATTTTCCTGTGTAAACGAGATTTTTGAATCTTGGTTGTGACAAGCCAGGAGACCTTAATTTACTCAGTATTTTTTAGATTGATTCTTTATAGTTCCCATTATATTGAATGGGTGATCAGTTAATTCATCGGATTCTGCTGTATCGTATTTTATTTTATTTGAAAATTGGATTGTTGTAGGAAAGTGAAGAATCAAAAGGAACATCAAATTTAACTTCTTCATATTTCAGATTCTTGTTATAAAGAATGAGATTATTTAGTATTATAATCTTGAAAATATAATACCTAGAGTTTGTGATTTTATGTGCTCTTGATCTCAAACATATGGATCTTACATTCTGTACATACAGTCAAATAGCTTGATGTACTATATTTAAGCTTGATATTTATGTTATATGATCTCACCGACATGTTCAATCATAATTTTTATTTTATCTTTAAAATTGTTATTTTTAGCACAGCGTCTTACTACCCTTTGTGGTTATACGCCTATGTACTAATTACGCTAATGTGGTAGGGATTAGGATGGTTTAATTTAGAGGAAGTACACCTGCATTTGTGTGGAGGTAGGGTGGAAAACCTTTTAGGGAAAACCCCCTCATTGCACTCGACTGGGATCTAACCCCAATCTTGCCGTCTTTTTCAGTCAGCTAAAAGATAAATGACCGTCTTTGTCAGTCAGTCATTTATTTTTTAGCTTGCATCACTTCAAAGTTATCTACGTTTTATAATAATAACTTTTATTACTAAATTTAATTTACTGGTATGAAATAAGAAGTCAAAGTGGAATTAGTTACTAAAACTTTGTCAATAGACACACACAATAAAGTCACAATAAAATCAATTATCAAAGAGCAAAAAGGGAAAAATGATTTATGTAATTAGATATTGAAAGCAAGTAGAAGGTACATACAATGCAGACATGTTTCTCTAAAAGCAAGTATAGTTGTATCCAGCGCCGCCCAGAGAGGAAGGGTTTTACCCAGGGTCCCACTTCTAGAGACCACCAACCCTCTAATGTAATTATAATTATTAGGTGTTTTTGTCTCACGACAGGTCCATTACTTTTGTCAGTGAACTTTAGACTGCCAATACGACCTGTCCTCTGTCTCCTTCTTCAGCTACCTAGCTATTACAGCTAACGAAACAGCTATATTTAACAAGAACAAGTCTTCCACAGTCACAACACACGTACAACAAAGGAACATTTTTGGATGAGCTTTGTAAAAATAAAAATAATATAGCTTAGCAATTAAAGGAAACTCTTTTAACTCTTCCATGCATATAGTTTTTTCATCCACATAATATTTAAACACTAAGCTAATTTTTGTGTGTGAAAGAGTTCAACCAAAATTTCATTTCCCTAGCCCCCTGAATCGTGTGAGTGACCCTGTTTGTATCAATATGTCTGTAGACAAGAATTAAGATCTAGACCAAAAATCTATGGTGTAAAATTGTTGAGTTCCTATTTAACTGTGTGACCTTATGGGCCAGTTTCTTAGTCAGACTTAGTACGCCTCAAGTGCGGTGCTACACTAAATTCAAGATAATACCTACCTACACTCGAATGGAATGGACAAGTTTTGCATATGAAACTGGTCCATTCAATTATGGTCTTCGTAGGTGTCGTCTTGTATTTAGTATATAGTAGCAGCGCATTTGAGGCGTACTAAGGGCCGTATGCAAGAACGTGACTAAGTGGATGCTAAGTGATCACTAGCGTGGGTTTGCCTGCGTCATCATAGGTTAAAAGGTGGAGCTATAGTGTGCTTGGGACCACACTATCGGTCCACAAGCATTCACTAATGTTCTTGCGTACCGCCCTAAGACTGTGAATCTGACCCTATTAATCAATTAATCTTTCATTCCTTGACCTGGCAATACGTATTTCAAAAACCCACGCTTGCATTCAGATCCATCTAATGCAATAATTTGCTACAGAATATTTATGCTAATCTAATTTTACTGAAAATTTTTTTTATGGAATTAAAACATGCTTTATTTTTAATTGTTTCTCTAATATATCGTAAATATGTTTTACTTTAAAGTTTAGGTTTAATTTTACCCTTCAAAGAGGTTCTTAAGGAAAGTTCTACGTGGTATTGACCCAAGTCCCTTTTGGCCGCCCCTCCAAAACGGAGCTGAAAAACGCTACACATCAACGAATTTGCGTGAACAGCTGACATATGACTAACAAAATAGTGTATATGCAGTTCTGCCAGCACTAACAGCTGGCTGAGGGATGACTGACAAAATTATGAGTATGCAGTGCTGTTAACAATATTTTTTTATTCAATTTAAAACTAATACAAATGTAATGTCTTTTATTAATCATTATGTAAGGTGAAACTGACTTTTGCACCAGCCTGTAAATATATATATATAGGCCTATGTGTATAAATTAATGTATATATATAAATTTAGAGAGGAATTTATCACTATCACTTTAGAATAGTATTAACATACTTGTTTTTTTTTGTCAACTCGGAACCTTCAAAGCACCTGAGCTAAGAAATTGGTATCTGAAAGAATGTTTATCCTTTTACTCATGAGTGTATCTAATGAAGGCTAATAAATTAAGTCTAAACCTAATTATATCAACGTCTGGGTGGTTTTCGTTACATCGCCTTCCAAAGTGTAGTTTCAATAATCTAGTTTTATTTGGTTGCTACCCTTCATAGGCAGCCAAATTTGGGCTTGCCGTTTGTTACTAAAAATATATTTAATTCTAATCATAATCACCGCTTTGGATTCAAACCGCTGGGCTTTTAAGAAAGGTTTTAAAATAAATTTAAACAGTGCATACCCTATACACAAAAACCTTTTTTTTAATTAAATAAAAAACATTTTACTAAAGGTTTCTATGGTACTAAATATAGTTTTTAACTTTAAAACAAAAAACAGAATATTTGTTTATATCTATAATTATTAACTCCTAGGTCAAAGTCAATTAAATTATCTGTTCAACCACCATTAGTAAATTAGTCCTAGATTGAACGACTCACTCTCAGCTCAAAGTTGATTCATTATGTCACTCTACATTTTACAATAAAAACATATTTACATTGAACATAAAATTAATCATATAATTTAATTTTACCACAAATTTAAAATAATATGTTTATAATGTTTACATTTTCTTATAAATTATAACTATACATTCCTATGAGCACAAATATAACGACAAATTGTCAGTTACACGAATGAAGATGCTGTATATTCCTTAAAAGTATTCAATAAAATTATCAGAAATCATTAAATGACGAAAACGTGACTAATTAACTCTAAGTGGAGAAGTGTAATTATATAACCTTACTAAATTTATACATTCTAAGCGTCTTGTTTAAAAAAGTCTTAATTTTAAAAACTCTGTCCCTATTTTTATTATAAATATATAAATATTTTCACCGATGAATTTTTAATAAGAATAAAACTTTCTATTACCAACTAAAAAACTTCTTGAAAACATGCATCAGTGGTCAGGAGGTTCATGGCATTACTTTCGGTATAAATAGACTGGACTGTCGGGGACAGAGATATTTGGTTTCGAAACCCACTGAGATCAGATTTTCCTAGATCGGTTTTCACTTCCCTCCACGCAAATGCTTGTATATTTCCTCTAAATCTATAGTTCTCACCCTTTAGTTGCACTATACTTTTATGTGAGTTCTTTCTACGGAACGCTGAACGAGCATGTTGGTAACACTTTGAGGGATTCGGCCATGCTCTTGCACAGTTGAACAGTCAAATCCACGTGATTGTCCGACAAGCTCATGTTTATAATTATTAATTATTCGGCTATTTGTTTGAGACATTAAAGTTCATGTAAATTAATATATTTAGGTTTTCGGACATCTTTCTCTTGTTTATTTTTAGAAATTAATTTTGGACCACTTTTAATTTTATCTTTTAGCAACAATAACATTACGTTGAGAAATACTTCTCTAAATTCTATCTTCCTTACTAGTGTAAATACGTGAAATCCTAAATGTGTTTTGAGACGTTATGCACACACACACACACACACACACATACACACATTAAACTACTTTAAATAATATACAATTATTATTTTTCAAAGATAGCCTAGACCTTGATGATGGAAAAAACTGAGCTTTATAACCAACGGCCAGCATCGAAGCTATATAATATATATTAACAATCCCTCAAGGCGTTGCCCGTGACCCAGTGTGGTATAAGAATTATACAAGTCCCCCTCCCCCCCACACACAAAAATGGTTTAGAATTACGGTCGATTTCGTTCACTTTTTTTTCCCCGTGGATGAAGCGGCATATTTTTATCACAGTTATTTATGAAACGTTATTCTAAACCAGATTAACAATATTTTCTTCAAAAATTTGTTAAAAATAGCCTAATTAAAAAGATAGCCAAACATTTAAAAATCCGACTTCGAGGTGCATTCAGACCCTCTTTCCATCCACCTATGTTAAAAACTTCAGATCTCTGCGTGGTGTAGATTTGGCTGGGCATCACATACAAATAAACACACACACAGACAAACACTTCCTTTTATTACTATAAGCTAGCGAGTCTGGGTGTGGAAATATTAGTCAGTACTAATGTACCGTTGCCCAGGGGATGGCCGAATGTACTAATCGTACATCCTTTCCTTGGAGACTCTTTCCATGTCCCGAAGAGATGATGGCGATAGTGAGTATGAGGGTGTGGAACCGGTGGAAACACTTAAACCCAACTTAATGCTTACCAAACCCTGGTGACCATTGAGGTAATTACCCTTTCGGGAAAAATACTATAGATACCAGCAGGGAATCGAACCCGGGACCCCTATACTCGTAGCCAGCCAGCTGCACTGACCACTATACCACGGGGTCAGTAACATCGAAGATGTGGAGCTATAAATTCAATTGGGATGGATAAAAAATAGGGCAATAGAGGGGAAATAGATGGAAAATAGAGGGGAAAGGAGAAAGAGGAAGATGAAGGTTTGGAATGCTAGCATATATCAGAAAAGGATGAAGCTACAAAGTATGAAAGAAGACGCTCTGGACCGAAGAAAATGGAAGATGTTCAGTTGATACCTGTCTCAGGACAAACTCACAGACGAAGAAGATAAAAAAATAGAATGTATTAAAAATAATATTTAATTATGATTTTTTGTACTTATTTTCCATAATATAATTATTATGTTTTATTGTTTTCGGTGCCGTGTATGTCGGACAGTTTCTCTGTATCTCCCGTGCTCTGTTGTCCGTATGCACGTGTGCATCTCTACGTGAGGCAAGGTGGGGGTAATGTTTAGCCTACTGAGGGGAGTTCCTCTCAACACTCCTCTTTAAAAGTTGTGTTGAGACATCTGAGGAGGAGTTACGCCCCTGCATAAAGCAATGCCACGTGTAGTACAAGCTGGGGATATGTTTGGGGAAAGTGGAGTTCCTCTGAGGAAAAAAGAAGGGGTCAGCCCCCTCCCCCCTTATCATCTTGAGACTGTGTTTGGGTCACTTTCATTTGTTTACTTTGCTGTCACTCTCCATGGCGTGAGCCTACAAATGAGCTATACTGTCGAGCGACCACCGCCGTTAACGCTGTGCCAACATTTGAGGATAGAGGGTGTCATATGGTCAGCACAACGAAATATCCTACCTTTAATCTCGGTTTTATAAAGTGAAACCATCACATATTTATTCAATTAGCTTCTAATTTGTCCTTACAAGGCTGAGTTTGTTTGACCCAGTTCCAGACCCACTGCTTCCCAGAAAAGTTCTGGATGTGCCAGGGAGCGAACCCGGGACCTTCTGATCTGTAGACAGGAACTCTGACAGGTAGACCACAGGCGTGGTTTTTGCTGTCACTCATAATAGTTAGTTAACACCTGCTGACTGACCGTTTCTTTTTTTTTTCCGGCCAACATTGTTGAACACGATTCACGTTTTCATGTCAGCTCCGTGCGGCTGTCTGGACCTTGGAACTCGTTTAGTGTTGTAGTTCATTGTGATCAGAGGGATAGAAAAAACTAGTCTCACAAACTGAACATTGTTACTTGCTTTAAGTGGATGTTCCTCTGGATCACGATGAGTCCTGTAAGGGGCAGACCCCATGATCTTGTTGAAAACATTAGCATTTACATACTCTTTTATTCTTACCTCCAGATTGAGAATCTGGTGATTTAGCCACTGTAGGAATCTGGTAGGAATAAATGTTTAGGAAATACAAACATATATTTTTACTGTTGCTATTGGGAACATTGTTCTATATTATTAGCAATATTCATAGATATTAAATGTTCAAGAGAATTTTCTAAAGTTCAAGAACAATGATTTAACATCATTCAATTTATGACATAGATGTAGCCAGGATCAGATTTTGAGAAACGGAATGGGGGAGGGTTTAGGGGAAACGGGGTAGGAGAGGTCCCCCAACCACCGAAGGGCCAAGAAAAATTCTGAAATTGAAAATAGTATAGTAGTAACTTATAAGGTAATAAAGGGAAGAGGTTAAAATAATAATCTAAGTGTCATAAACAATATTCTTTTGGCGTTTATAACAGTATTTGAAATAAGCCAAATTACTTAAAAGTGCTAACTCTGTACATTACGTTTTGGTTCATGTAAAATAAACTTTAAAATATGTGTCAGAATATTTAAAAAGCTGTTTTATTTATAGAACTTTCTGATGAGATTCTTTAAAATAGGTTTGGTTATGTTTTGGAAGCGACCATGATCAAAACTACTGGTGTTGAAAGGGACCACAAATTTCCTCGTGTTCACAGCTATCAAACATGCTTTTAAAATTCATATAAGTGGATGAGCTAGTGATGTGTCAAAAATAGCATGTAAACGAAAGAATTAAAACACTAGCTTACATAACCTTACCTAACTAACTTACTATAACATAATCTAACCTGACCAACTTAAATCTAAGGAATTAGGTGAACCTGCAAGAAAACTTCACAAGACCTACATAGAATTGGATTAATGAATTTATAACATGTTCCTGTACTTCGAAAAGACGAAGGACTTTTTGTATTCATGAATTATGAACATTGTACATAGTACTTGTTTTATATAAGAATAAAAATATTTATTGACAGGGACTAAATATCTACACCTAAATTAAGGCCTATAGAATAGGAGGGGCGTATACGCCAAAAGTAAGTTTTGAGATACATGCTTTCAAAGTTTGTGCTATGGTTTTCTGCACATGGCGCGTTGAGGCGCATACGCCAACTGGGGTGTTCGTTTTTGTACGCGTGCCTAGTAATGTTTCAAGTTTTTTTTAATGTTCCACACTATTTCCACGTAGCCTGCCGTGTTGAAAATATGGAAAAAAAATTAATAGTATTATGTTAGCTACTTAATATTAAAATTCACTTTAAATTGATACAAGTCTACATACCGAAAGAATTGCTGACTCAGTGCTTATGTTGATGGAGATGCCAGGTTAATTTAACAAGTTGCCATCGTCGTCCAAATGGACCTCTTCTTCTTCGTTGTCGTGGTGTGGCACAATTTCTTGTCCACGGAATATATAGTTGAAATATGCATGGTGAGTTTGGAGAGTGCAGGTCAGAAGATCCCGGACATCAGCTAGCTTTTCTATGGGAATTGACACAGGGTTCACGTATTTCATAGGTCAATTGATGACTGAGAGATTGAAACGATTCTGATCATAATTTTTCCCCCTCCCTTTTTGCAGATCTATGAAATAAGGTTCTCCAGTTTTAAATGCTGGCTTGATACCAAATCCCATCTTTAAATGGTTGGAGAAAACTATAAATCCGGACTATGAAAACATGGCACCCTGAACTTGCCGCTTTGTTATGTGATTCTGAAGAACCCCTATATTTTTGAAGTCCTCTCTACTCAAATAAACAACTGCAAAAGAATTCTTTGTTCTGCTAATTTGAATTTGCTGTGCACAATGTATCCCAGTAAACATCTCTCTTTTCCGAAAATGCTTTTCAATATTTCCAAAGTCACGGTCGCAGGGCAGATAAGAATGACCAGGCACCATGAAGGTGTGTTCAATCCTATTAAACCGGTCTGCATGAATGTATCTTAGACAGGTCAGAACTAAATCTATGTTTTTATTTTGAGCCGAAATATTGTCACTAAAATGTGTAATCTATTTACATCCTGTGGTATTTTATTGTCCATCAGGCAACTTGCAATTTCGTCGGATCTTCTTCTTCCAGTACTCTCATCCCAGACATACATTGAAGCGTTCCCGTTCTTAAGATTGTAGATGGCAAAATTAAATGTCCAAAATTTCCTTTTGTAGAACTGTGTACCGGAGTTATTTTAGGTGTTGACAGTGCTTGTTGTAAGTCTATTGCAATGGCAGCAACTCTTGGGTCTCTATTTCCTGCCATTTGTTTTAATAATGTTTGAGCCATTTTCGCCCTCCTTTCATGCAGCATTCTTTCAACTTACCTTTGTCGAATTTCTTGAGCATCATTTTATTAATATAGACTTTCCAGCTGTCGTGTCATTCTTTCACAATAGTTGCAAGTAACGGACATGGGTTGTGTGAATCCAAGATTAAATTTCGTGTTGAAGTTGTATCTGTAGGATTCTTTGACAGGACGTTCCTCACCATTTTCAACAAGCAAATCACAGTATAATTCAAATATTCTTGAAATGTTTAAATCATATGGTAAGTATTTTCTTTGCGGACTTTTAGCTCTTCTGTAATGACTGGATAATGCAGGAAAACTGTTAATATGCTCATTCCCCTGTCTGTCTGTCTGTCTGAGTCAGTTATTTTCCCGATTTTTTCTTGATGACCTCACATGTCTTTATCCATACTCCCAGAGCTTATCACGAGCAGCGCGCAACCTTTTTACACTAAAACCATGAATATTTCGGAAAGCTAGAGCACAAACTTTATAAGAAACCTTACCGTGCACTACTGTGAACTCTACTGTGCGCAGTCTGTGAGAAGGCCTGTCTTTTACACACAACCGTTTCACATCTACACTTGTCGTAAATTTGGCCAGGTACCTATTTTGAAGTTCATAATCCCCAATGCTCCAAAATTCGCGAAATATTAACTTCATGTTATCTCTGTCCACTTTATCGAAGCAACCACAACGACATGGATCCCCTATTCATCTTGCTTCAACAACACGTTTAATTTGGACGATAACATAACCCTCTTCGGTATTCCTCTTTTTCTTGGCCACATCTATTTTCCACTTATATTTGTGTACAGAGCGCTTCTTAGCATGAATGATACGTTCAGCACTTGATTCACTCTCTGTGTCACTTATTTAGTTATGTCTAAGAAAATATACAGATTATTCGCTGCCCATGTTTTTGTTGAATTTATAACCACAATCTCGAACGAACTGACACACGTGACTTTTGGTGGTGATACACTGCTCTCACGGCACTACTGCTCACTTCCTACTGCGCAGCGCGAGGCTTATAGGCCGTTCCTATTCTCACAGTTCCACAACCATCTCTACGGTGCATAAAGTTTCGCACCATGCTTTTTTCAATATAAATTTTGCTCTTTACCGAGTTGTTTCGACCATGCTTAGTAGCTAGAAAGAAAGAGGGACATTCATAGTGTATGTTGCAATGAAAAAAAAAGAATGTTGGTGCTTACGCCTCTCCTATTTTATAGGCCTCTATTAAGTAAAGCCATAGGCTAATTACGTAAAAGGAAAATGACAGATAAGCTAACGTAATTTGGTCACTTCCAACAAGCATGTTAAAAATCTGGTCGCATACAATACGATTTTTACTTGGCCACTCTGAACACGTTCGCTCCCAACATGAAACAATAAGTTTCGATCAACCCGGTCCTATCATGTTTTCCCATATTACATTATTTATAATCCGCACTGGTGTCCACGTGGTCTAATGCATAAGACATGCAATTTACTAGATTACGCGTGACGAGTGGGTCTCGGACGGGTGGTTTTCCAAATCTCTCTTCATCATAGTACGTGAGGACTATTTCTTGGTAACATTACTCATCCTTAGTGCTTATACTAAACTACTTGCCTCCCTGTGTTAAACGTAATACTTAATTCAAATATAATAAATAAATATTATACAAACCATGCTTGTATTATAGTTTAGATGAGTTGAAGATTGACTTTGTATGCAGAAGAATAATTCAACTTAAATTTGCTTAACATCCTCCCCCGTATTAATATTCAAAATGTAAATTATACTTCAACTTATCAGTCATCCGCTTCAGTGGCCACGTGTTCTAATGAGCTATTTTTGTGTTATTCTGGCTGTTCTCGTTAGCGTAATCAAAATGCGTACAGGCTGGACGAATAGTTAGACGTGGTGGGAAACAAACCAAATAGGTAGATAGCCAGTAAAACAATTTTTTGTTTCCGGTGTGTGTATGCTACCTTCCTCTACCAGTTTAGTTATGCTTATGCCTCATATTTATAAGGCTCTGTGAATGTGACGATACTCACCACACATAGCACCTGTAGGTGATAGAATTATGTGAAGGAAACATAGCTCCTTACCACACATTGCACCTGTAGGTGATAGAATTATGTGAAGGAAACATAGCTCCTTAACACACATAGCACCTGTAGGTGAGAAAGTTATGTGTAGGAAACATTACTCATCACCACACATTGCACCTGTATAAGCTACAGTTTTGTGAAAGAGCCATTACTACTCACCACATATAGCACCCTGTAGGCGCTACAGTTTTGTGAAAGAGCCATTACTACTCACCCCACATAGCACCCTGTAGGCGCTACAGTTTTGTGAATGAGCCATTACTACTCACCACATATAGCACCCTGTAGGTGCTACAGTTTTGTGAAAGAGACAGTCCTCCTCACCCCACATAGCACCCTGTAGGTGCTATAGTTTTGTGAAAGAGCCAGTACTACTCACCACATATAGCACCTGTAGGTGCTACAGTTTTGTGAAAGAGACAGTCCTCCTCACCCCACATAGCACCCTGTAGGTGCTACAGTTTTGTGAAAGAGCCAGTACTACTCACCACATATAGCACCTGTAGGTTGAGAGAGTTATGTGAAGGAAACAGTACTCCTCATAACACATAGCACCTGTATTAGTCACAGTTTTGTGAAAGAGACAGTACTACTCACCCCACATAGCACCCTGTAGGCGCTACAGTTTTGTGAAAGAGACAGTACTACTCACCACATATAGTACTGAACTGGTCCTTGGTCTTAAGTGTTTCTTAGATAATACTGTCAACCATCCATCCCTCCCAGGATAATATGTTCTCAACGTGAAGATACAGAGTAGCCCCTAAGGCAGAAACACTTAACCACCAGTTTGTACGAGATACTAAAGTATTCCAAATAAACCCCAAATGGGAAAACCATTACCACTCTGATTCTTAGCGGTTTTTACTTGGTTCCCCCCCCCAAGCCGTTCATGTTAAAAGGATGCATTAATCACAAAAATTCAATAAAAATGAGGAAGGTAAAAATGTATAGGAAATGAGCCTACAATTGTTTTGAGAGTGGGAATCTATTTTTTAGGAAAAACCACCCTCAGCACATCCAACCTCTGATATTCTTGTCATTGGCAATCGAGTTTAACTTGAGATTGACGCACTAAGACACGATACCACCAGTGAGTTGTTTAAATGTTAATTATACTCTTAAGATTAGGCTTTAAAGTGCCCTAATCCAAGAGATAGGAAAGAAAATTTTATTTTATTCTCTGAGATACGCAGTTTTATGAATGGACGAAGGTAGAGTCCGAACTCTTTTAAAAGTGATAAAATATTCTGAAATATATTTTTTCACCGCATTTTATTACTTGTTTTATTTTCAAAAACAATATATATAAACCCTGTTCGATGGCTACATGGACTAACGCGTTACTCTCATAATAGACTAGACTGACACTGAGCACTAGATCGGAATTCAAATCCCTGTTGAGTTTACTAAGGGTGGTTTTCCCTATATGGTTTTACATTTTGTACACTTCATCTAAATTCAACTCATGTCTAGAACATAAGCGTAAATAATACTTAGGCGTGTAATACAAACGAATAGAATGACAAAAACAAATAAATAAAGGTTCATAAATAGATATACATATATATGTAAGTTCATGTGATCTTTATAGATCCCTTTTCATAGGTAATATCAATACCTATGAAGTAATACTAATAATGAAATTTTAAATCAAAAAGGATGTTTGTATTTTCTAAAAGTTCCTTCCTATCAGATTCCTACTTTACAAGACAGAGGGATGGTAATAAATCAAAAGAACCAAAATAATGTGACCTTTAAAAATTAAAATAGGGACACAGATAACACTACAAACTGTTGCTACCATACAAGGAGGTAAGAATGACTATCAGAGAAAATTATTGGAAGTCGACCAATCTCTAGACTTTGGTTTAATTCTAAGTGAAACGCGTTACTCAACTTTCTGAATTATGAGAAAAATAAATTGGTATAGTTTATTATTGCCTGAAAAAAAAATTCAAAATATATTTTAAGCAAACTAGCACTAAGTAAGATTCTCTCATAAAATCTAGCACATCATCTTATTAATTATTACAATAATTAATATTCCATGTATATAAATTCTAAACAAAATTGTTCACACCATTATTTAAAAAATATATTTTCAAAAACCAGTTATTTGCAAAACACCCTAAAATGATTTCAATTAATTAAAATATATTTTTATTTATCACTAAAAATAATTTCCAGGTACTCATTTTGAACTTAATATTAAAGGCCATTTTCAAAATATTTGAAATTTTCTAAATTTACTTATAGGTAAACTACCCTTAAATTAAATTATTTTAGAAAAATAAATATATAGAATTAGTCATTATCATGTAAAATAATCGACAGATACCCATTTTGAAATAAATTATCAAAGCCATTTTTCAAATATTTCAAATTTATATTTTAAAAAAATCAGTAAACTACTCTTAAACAAATATTTCCTCGAAGAACAAATATATATTTTAATTTGTCATGTAAAACACTAAATAGCGTTATATTTTGAACAAAATCTTCAAGAGTCATTTTTGAAATATTTTCCATTCACAAAAGTCATTTACAAGTAAACTAACACTAAATAAATGTCCACCTAAAGCAAGAATACAATGTTATTGTCCCTTTCAAACACTCCCTAGATATCCTTTTGAAACAAAATCGTTAAAGTAATTTTCAAAAAATTCTAAACTATCCTTAATTTGAAAGATAGCGGCTAAATAAATTATTAGATTTAGCTATATAACATCTATAAATCAAGTTTTAACTGATTCGATAAAACCGATTCATATCTAGGGACGGACAGGTTTCAGGGGAACATAAAAAATAAAGATTAATAATAATTCTTGAAGTTAAAAACGTTCATATTTGGATAAAAAATAAAAAGGAGAGAAAATAAATAGGTAAAACTAGTCCAATAAACATTTATTAATTACTTACATAAGATAATTAATATAGCATATTAAGAATAGCAAACTCAATTTACGAACATTAATCTTGGTCTTCCTTCAATTACAGTCACTTTTAAAACGACTGATCATTGCCATAGTGGATTTAAATGAACTATAATTGCTTAAAACTAGTATAGACTATTAAAATGTTATGTAAAATAAATTATTGTATATTAATAGAAAATTACAATACAACTATACCAAATTTAAAATATGTATTTAAATTTAACTAAAATTAAAATTGAACTAATTGAAAACAAAATTTAAAAAGTTTGTAGTTCTTAGTAAATGATGGTACCAATTTCCTTTGCTTCCGTTTGGGTTTAGTATTTATCCTATATACTATGAAATAAATGGTGATTGTGTGTTTAATTTATCATTGAATGACTCACTGAAAACAATAAATTATTGTGTAGGCTTTTAGTCACGCACAAAAAGGCTCACTTCCCTCCAACTGTTTAAACTAAATCCCAAATGACGATAAGGCTGTGCCTTAAACTATATGAGTGTCACCAATTGCTTGGTCAACATCGTTGTATCAACTATGGTCGACTATCAAATTATTTTCTTTCAATAATTTATATCAACTACCCTGCTGGCGTTCTTAATTTCACCCAAAAATAATTTACTCGATCTCTACAGTCTCAAAACCTCTAATCTGTGGGAATTTGGTATGAAGGTAAATTTAATTATTGATTATGTCATGTGTTTATGCTCACTATTCATGGACGTGAGGATGTGTCCCGCAATTATCAAATGTTGGTTATTAGGAGCTATCATATTGTATAATGCCGTTTGAGCACTGGCGATTTCCTATGGTTCTTAAAACCTGTGTGTGCTCATTATATGAATGTTCATTTCAAAATATACAATTATTTTGAGCGCCTAACGCTTTAAGCTGTCTCACTCGTCTCATCAAGTTGTTTATGTTTGTTACTTGAATAAAATAACTCTCTTGTTACCATCCCTGACTGTTATTTCTGAGTGATGATGGGGGGGAGAGGGGGGGTTAACATGGCTATATCCATAATTAACAAATATAATAGCTTTGCTACTTACTTTATCTTTAATATGATGTCACCTTATAACCCACCTAGCTTTAAATATAATTAATGACACCAAAGTGTTCTGATACAAGCTACGGCTTAAATGACCCTTCAATTTGTTTATTGATTCAGCGAAAGATAACTATAAATATGTCATTAAAAACTAAAATATTTCAAGCACAGTGCTTTTTGGTGTGTAATGTCATTATATTAATAAAATTAGTTATATGTTTGTATTTCTATTACAAAATACATATTTTAGGTTTTTTCACTACCATTCAACCTACATTTGTGATCACGTGGGCTAAGGCATCAAGTTTGCAAAATATTGAATTGGCTATGAGGATAATTTTGAGATTCGAGGCTCGGCAGGTTGTATTGGGGAGAGTTAAACACAGTTTTTTATCAAAATGTATTTCCCACCCTCTCTCTAGACTAATGCGGATACACTTAATCTAAGCTACACCTAGTCAAACTCTCCCCTTGGAATAAGTCGTTTAAGAATGTTTATGTTAGACGAAATATTAAAAAATAAAAAAGAGAGGATGTACACAATTTGTATTCTAAGTTTGTAACTGTATTTTATATATTGTTTTTACCGTATATCTCTTACAAACATTATGATAAGCTTGTTGCTCTGCTCTTTGTTGGAATCTGATAAAGTTTCTCAAGCTTCCTTGAGCAACGCTTACCATGGCAGGGCGAGCCCATATCTCTATAACGCGTCACCGCTGTGAAATGTGATCCACAAGGCGTCGAATGGCAGAAATGCGATCATAGATCATTATCATACGATTGACGACGCCACCTTTTTCCCGTCATTCATGTCATGAGGCGTGTTTTCAATATTTACGACCTCAGAGTTTTCACGATTGATCTGGTATCGATGTTAACGAAATGTTTATGACCGAGACGATACCAGAAAGGCTATTATGGATATTTTCATGTTGCCAAATGCCAAGAGGCCCGTGGGATGACGGCCCGGTTCTGACGCGACGAAAAAACAGCGATCATGTAAGTACAAGTCATAGTCGCTAGAGCTTGTATGACGAAGTGTAAACGATGACGGGCGCTATTGTCAGAATAGAATATGTTGGCAACAGTGGCAGCTTTATTAGCTACGTATATTACGGGGTTGGTATCACCATGACGTAATTGAACACCGATTTAATGTATCATCTTTCCGCCAAGCTTCAAATGATTGACAAGCGAGTTGCAATGGAGTTGATGTGAGTAAATAACTTCTAGTTGTAATATAATTTTTGTTTGGATAGTAACATTACTTAAATATATTAAGCCTTAAATTTTGTGGTAATAAACATGACATACGAAATAGTGCGTAATTAAATCACTGTCATAAGACTTGAGATTTAAATATTTATATATTTTAACTGTTGTAGCTATGCTTTATTTAAAAAGTTATGAATATAAAATATTATAAAATTCTTTTCATAGAAAAAAGGTGGTGTCACACCTGAGAACATTATCCCTATATAAAGAATACAACATGTTCTCTAAGCATCTTCTTTATGGCTTAGAATTTTTGACACTATTTGTTTTATTATCATCATCGTAAGCCCACATTTGTTGCTGTGTATTTGAGTGCTATAAAACATAAAATGTATCATAATTTGGCAGAGTAAAGAAAATATAAAGAATCCCGGCGTATTCCCATACTTGCCCCGAATAATTTTACATTATTCAATTTATCATTGGAAATTTACTTGTTTGTGTGTGTATAGATGATAATTTATACCATCATTTCTATAATATGACATTTTTTTTGTAAATTTCGTTTTGTTTGCGTACTATTACCCATTAATGGTTGATATTTTATTACCTGTGTATGGACAGGTAAACGGTTTCCGCGCTGTCCTTCCAAATGTGGCGAAAGTATATCACACAGATCAATAGCCAATCTTATCGATATGCGAGAGAGAGTTTTAAACTCAATTTCAAAAATCTCAAATGGTTGTAGTGCATCTCTTAATTGTCTGCGATACATTCTTAGTTTCCTCGGAGATGCCTTATTTGCATGTTTCGAACATGCACTAGTCTCCACTCTTCCATATTCTTTAAAATATATATATATATATAGTGTTTACATACTGTAACCATAAAAATAAAATTAGTATTCAAAATTCTTAGTTATTAATATTAAACCTTTTAGAAAAGTAGGAATTCTTAAGACTGGCATAAGACAAATACATATTTGGTGAAACATTTAACAAAAAGTTTAGGCCTATATTTACACTTCATACAATTCAGTGAAAAGAAGTACAAATAATCCAAGTAATTATATTAATATAGCACTTTCATCGTCACATGTCGATTTCAAGAACGTCAATCAAATTAACTAACCAGTTTACACAACTATAACAGTCACAATAATTATCATAAGCTATGAAAAAGCTAGAACTGGCTCACAGTTTCACCTCCCCTAATTCACTGATAAATAAATACTAATACTCTACAGAAATTATATATATATATATATATATCAATATTATTGTAATTTACCGATTGCAAGAACGTATATCAAAGGAACTTCAGAGTTTTAGCAATTATAATACCTACAGGAAAAAATTATCAATTGAATCATATGCTATGACAGGGCTCAGACGCGCTCTGAGAGGGCTTCACTGTATTGTCGGCAAGATAGTGGCGCGGA
The DNA here is from genome assembly GCA_902155825.1 of Timema genevievae. Taxonomy (NCBI): domain Eukaryota; kingdom Metazoa; phylum Arthropoda; class Insecta; order Phasmatodea; family Timematidae; genus Timema; species Timema genevievae. The sequence continues at coordinate 112,345 of CABFWO010001934.1, forward strand.
CGACCGTATGACACACTAAAAAAGATCCATGATTGCAATTCTCCCGTATGACTCCCAACAAATCACATATCACCGCATTGTCGCGTCATAAAGATCCGTAATCGCCTTGCAGAGATCGGTATTTCCTTGATCAGACTAAACAGTAGGCTATGGTTACGACCAATGAGCAGAGAATTTGTGCAGCAATTTCAAAACGGCATCACTTCTTATATTAGATCTAAACAGTTATAACTTCTTAATCAATAAATGTTAGTTTTTTTAAAATTAAAATGGACAGCAATTACTAGCTAGAAATACATGACAGTAAGTAGGTACTTAAAAACCGTTTAGCTATGGATAAAAATAGTACTATATGATCTAGGCCTATTTAATATTACATACGTACTTCATGTTTTCTTAAGGTTATTTTTAGGAAGATATGTTTAGCTTGATATGTTGTGTAAATATTAGGACAAGTCAAAATAATCACCAATCTAACTAAGAATAAAATTAAATAGCTAATTTTCCATCTATTTGCAGAACATGTAGGCTAGTAATATTACATAAATTCACCTACCAGCTGTTAGACATAATCTACCCCAAATTCCATTTTTATGTAATAAAAACACCTTAAAACCATTTTCACGCTCCATATTGGTCAGGACTACTTGGTCGTGAGCCCTGGATACCAAGACATAACCAAGTGAATAGCGAAACTCGCCTACAATTTAAAGACCCTGAGAGGCGTCTTATCATTGTCATAACAAATATATTTTATCAATACAGTAATTACATTTAGTGAGTGGCTGTGGCTGTTCAAACTGAAGAATTCATTAATTTTACATTTGTGAAATCAGTTATTAACAATAATAGTGCTGCATCAATATAGTCACCTAAAGTATTAGTATTTATTTATCAGTTAAATAGATTAAGTGTAAATGCTGGCCTGTCTTAACTGTATCATAGTTTATGATTTTATAAATAATGTATTCTATTGAGTGACATATTTGCTTAAACTCTTTAATTCTTTTGATTTACGTTCGTGCAAACGATAAGTAACAGTAATAGTGTTGTACTAATATAATTACTTCAAGTATTTGCTATTTATACTATTTAACTTGAAGAAGTGTAATCATAACCTTATAGCTAGTGTTTAGACGTTTTACCAAATGTATATAATACTCGTATAATTTTTAGCCGTCTTAAATACTTCGTCAAGTGGTTTTAAATTTTTATGTTTAGATATTATAAATGTTTAATGTATTTTTTTTATGGTTATTAAATGAAATTGTGATTTTCTTAAAGCCATGCCAACAACCGATTAAATTATTTGGCTAGGAACATGTTTTCATAACTCTTGCATTGTATGAATTTAATAATGTTGCGTGTTCTCACAGATGTACGGTTTATTACTTTTAAAAAATTTGTTAGGTAATTTTTTGTATCGTTTTAAACTAGCGCATTTACAATTTAAAACTTGGATTAATGACGCTATGATCAAACTCATATTAATATTTTTAAACATAAAACTAATAAAACATATGTAGCTAAAATCTATTTTGGATAACAACAAATTATTAAAGATGAAATGATAGTAACCAGGCTAGGAACCCATATGTTGCCAATGTAATAAAACATACTGCCACATGTTAGGTGAGGTTGGGGGAGGTAGGGAGGAACTACATTTAGGGAAAAGATTCCAAATTTGTGGTACGCGAGCACGATTTGGTTGGCACACCAACATGAACAAAATAAACATTGAATAAAACTTTACCCAAAGTGGTATAATTTCTTAAGGTCAAATATATTTTAACAGCCATTATTATTATTATTATTATTATTATTATTATTATTATTATTATTATTATTATTATTATTATTATTATTATTATTATTGGTCCTGTCTTACGACAGGTCAATTCCTTTTGTCAGTGAAATTAGACCACCAATGAGCCCTGTTCTCTGCCTCCTCCTTCAGCTCCCAGAATTTTCTTCTTTCCTACTATTTATCTAATATTTGAGTCCTCCTTCTTCTTAAGCTCCTCTTTACCTAACCTTTCCTTCTATGATTTCATGCAGAGGACAGTTCCTCCTAAAGATGTATCCAATCCAGTTTGCTTTATACCGAAGAATCACATCCAAAATGTTTCTCTTCTTAGGACTTCTTAATTTGTAGCTCTGTCCACCTGATCTTCTCAAGTCTTATCCAGCAACACATTTCAAAGCTTTCAAAGTATTTCTTTTCCTTATTTCTAATTGTTTAAGGCGCTGCTACGTACAGCGCGATGTTCCAAATGTATAATTTCATAATGTCGCAATGAGCTTTGTGAAGTCAACGGCTAGAAATAATCTTGGCTCTTAATTAAGTGTATCTTTAATGCTATTGAAGACAAATTATGAACCAAACATAAATTTATTGGCTGGTAAAATATAACATGTTTCAAACTAATGTGGGATAGATTATGTAAGTTTCTGATTTTAATATATGCATCTATTTATTTTATCTTTTTTCACTAAAGGTGTTACTTTCAATGTTTTTACTATAAATTATTGAAATTAATAATGTCTAAGACCAGTGGCGGATCACCACACAGACGCAAGAAGCGAGTACTTGGAGCCTCAGGAAGCTCAAAAAAATAAAACAAGTTAAATTTTAAAGGTTATTCCAATTTAGACAAAATATAACATAATAAAGATATTTCTGTGGCTAGGTGTGCTTAACAAAGAGCTGTAAAAATGCGTGGAAACATACAGAATTTCATATTCAGACGGTGCTGCGAATGCGAAGTGTTCTTCCAAAACGATTACAATGTGGTTTCGCTTTCAACATAGTCTTACAAATATACCAGACCTTCCAACGCCATCGGAACCAGGCCCTCCTTGACTTGAATAACCCATTGCACTCTCTTATGAAACCAAAATTGCCGTGAAGAGACACATATTTTAAACGGCAATTGCTCTCAAAAATCGCGCCGTACGAAGTATGGGTGGAAATTACGCAGCACATTACCACAAACAAAATCTACGCCACGTGTGTTTAACATCGGTCCCGTGATGACGAAATATGAAAAGAAATTGACATTAAATTTATGAACTTATTCAGTTTATTAAATATGAAAACTATGAGAATATAATACTATTAATATTAAAAGGTATGTAAAATTTTATTTTATTTTAAGACCACGTAGATATGTGATTTTTTATATCTATTCATATTTGTTTATTTGAAAAAAATTAATGATAAAATTTTAATTCGCACATTATGGTTTAAAATGCCTAGAAGATTATTCTTAAAATTTCAGGGAGGTCGGGCCTCAGAATCAGGTATAGTTTCGGGGCTTCCAACTGATTATCCTTCCACTGTCTAAGACAATCATTTCATAATCTAATAAATTTTCATTATTTGAAATGTAGGCATTATTAAAATATTTACAATTTTATTTGAGTTATTCGTTACAATACATAGTATTCAAAAAGTTTATTTTGAATACTCATTAAAAAAAATTAAATAAGAGATGGCACACTAGACTAGTTCAAAATTCAGCTAGTCCTTGAGTGGCACATTGTTTGGAAAAGTCTCACCATCCCTGATTTAGGGTCTACTTTGAAATTTTGTCCACGTAAAAAAAAACAGTCATTGTGAAATAAATATATTCTCACTGCAAAATTCTATACTTTGTCTAAATCTAGTAATCTTCTTGTCGGTCTTCTGAGGGCTGCACTTATAAAATCAGTCGTACTTTTATTGTTTCAAAGCAATGCTACGACTAAAATAAAAGTCAGTTTATGTAGTTGATCACTTAAATAATTTGTACTTTAAAATAATATTGTACTGTTCTTTCATTTCTTATATTCAATGTGATGATTAATTAATATTGTTAAGCAGGGCTGAAATAAAATTTGACACACTGTATAAAAAACTAAATGTTAATTATTGAAACTGTAGTAAGATTTGGTGCTAAAAAATCTTATAACTATTGTCTTTTTATTATTTACTATTAAAATTAATTAATGTGAAATTGGTGTTATTATTCGCTATGAGCTATTTTCATAGGTTTTTGTCCTGAACATTACTTTTTTATCTCCAACATTAATGATGAAAATATAAAATAAAGCTAGAAAAAATTAAAACGAAAAATCATTGAAACCTAAATAAATATAACATTTTCAGCATGAGGTCTGTTTTATGTATTAAATGTAATATAAAAATCATGTGATACGAAAAATAAGTTACAATTACGTTAACATATTAGGAATAGTCAAGAAAAATATCAACCGACAAGATGGGTTTAGTTTTATTATTGAGAGAAGTTTCCTTAAACCCCTATATTTTCACTAATTTAATTAGTTTAATTGAAGAGCATGAACAACTCTTGTATTATTCGACTGTTTTCCACTATTCTGAAGTTATGAACCAAGCACAAACCAATCAGATCTATTTAAAGGCCTCAGATTGAATATTAATAGGTTCCTCAACTGCATAACCTACCACTAATTTGCTGGTGAATTCAAATCGGCGATATTCAAAGAAAAGGTCCAAACTTGCCTAAAAGAAAATAGGATAGATAAAATAACTCAGACAAGAGCGTTACATTATTTACTGCTGGATTTTGTCTCCTCCCATTAGCTGTGGATAAAAGCCACTATCATTTGGAAACATTACTTATTTACAATAACACATGAATTGTGTTACCTCCCCTCATTGATGGAAGTTATGTCTGATGCATTGACAGATTCTTGTCGACACATTACCTTCCTAGTGATGAAAGTAAAACCATGTAGTCCACAATCTACTCACATCTACTTTCACACTTGTGATTGTTTTGGCTCCTTTAACTAAGATATTTGGTAAAGTTGACAGATGATTAATACTGAAATGAATAAAAATTATTTTGAATGAATTAAGAAAGTGATAATTAGGTCTACTGATATTTATATTTGCCAATGCTTATTGGAAGAAGTAAAACAAGTTGAATACACACTAGTATCATACTTTTAATAGAAAGTTGAATTGTATATAGGCCTACTGTTATACCATTAGCAACTACTTTTCTATGATACTGTATCTATAAGGTATACGAGTATAATTTTCTTAACTATATCAGTAAAATAATATAATTTATAAATGAATCGGTGAGTGGAAAAAGGATAACATTCCAGCTTCCTTAGTTTTCCATAAAACTTAAAAAAAAGTTTTAGTGACATTTAAGTTTTATCGAAAAGGTTACCATTAGGCAAGTATGGTCCTAGTCAATAAGTATTCAATCCCAAAATGGTAAAGGAAAATTCTCATTAGTTTATTAATTATTAATAATTAAAATAGTTTTAATGTTTTACTTTTTCCACTCACTGCTTCGACAGCAGGTAAATAAGCAATTAATATCAGTTTTATGACAAATATATTACAAATGAGTCAAAAATTAAATATTATAAATTTTTAACTGGATAAAATATTTTTTTTAAAGTAGCAGCAGCTGCGTACTATGATTGACAAAGTATTGGTAGGCGATATGGAGACCCACAGGTGCTGTCAGTAGCGGTCTCTATCCCTCTGCACTCATGTCTACATACACTTTATTATTTGATAGGGAGCCACTACTTATTTATGTTGTATGGCAGCAGTCTTCCCCCTAAAGAGTCTTTTCTTTACAAGAACAAAACGTAGTATTTATTCGGTGTTGGAAACATTATTTAATTATTGTTTTACTTGCAATTTATTTTGTGTGTTTCAAAACTAATAAAGGACTTGCTTTCAGTATTCCACACATAATTAATTTAGTCTAGCTTTGAATACGTCTTTCTACCGCATCACACATGCAACGACTGTGAAAATCAATGGTCTAATGTTATTACAAGCTCACTGTTGAGTAGAAAAATGTTAACACTCTAGTAATCTTCCTTTTTCCACTTAACGAAACTTCAAGGCCGATTTTAAGCATGATAAGAGACAAAAATATTTTCTTTTTTTAATTCATTATATAACTTATAAAAAGCATACAAAATGGCTATCATAGTTTAATTTATCATATTTATGGAATGTTATCCTTTTTCTACTCACCGATACAATTACACCTCGTGAAATCTATCAAATTACATTCTATTTTTTTATGATTTAAGGTCATTACTTTAACCAACATAATCACATTATATCGTTACTATAACAATATTTAACTACATATGATCAAAAATGAAAATAATAATATAAGTAAAAATTAGTTACGTTCCTCAAGTTAGTTGCAACTCACATGGCGATGTTTTGAAACTTGAGGCAAGATAATACGTATTTTGATTGGTGTTCAATTACGCGTCATGGTGCTATCAACTCTATAATATACATAGCTAAACAAGCTACCATGGTTGCCCAATCTATTCACTAATAGCGCCCCTCAAAGTTTACACATCGTAATACACGCCCTAGCGGATCTGTATAACTGGGCGCCACCATCTGCACGGCGAACACAGATCTATCTATATGACGCGTTCCCGATATGAAATATCATCCGTAGCACGTCGTATGGCTGAAATGCTAATCATAGCATATATATTTTATAAATAATTACATTTAGTGAGTGCTTTGGCTGTTCAAATTAAATGATTAATTTATTTTACGTTAATGAAATCGGTAAGTAACAATAATGGTGCTTCATCAATATAATTTCCTAACGTATTGGTATTTATTTACCAGTTAGCTGAGGTGTAGATGTTAGCCCGTTTTAAGTGTGTAATAGTTTATGCTTTTATAAATATTTTATTCTAGTGAGTGTTATATTTGCTTACACTCTTATTAATTTGATTTACGTTTGTACAAATGATAAGTCACATTAATAGTGTTGTACTAATAAAATTACTTAAATTATCTGTTTTTATTTACAATTTAACTTGATGAAGTGTAATCATAACCTTATGACTAGACCTACAAAATTGTGTTTTTTTTAAAGGTTGTGCCAATGATAGTTTGAAATATTTGGTTAGGGTCATGTTTTCATAATTTAAACATTGTGTAGGCCTAATGCTGTTGCAGGTATTTTTATAACTATTACAGAGAAATGTGTTTTTAAGGTTAGAAAAGACAGAGTAAAAATATTTGGCTGGAGACTTGTTTTCGTAGCACTAGCGTTGTTTAAAGGTAATAATGTTGCATGTTCTTATAGATGTATGTTTTCCCCTTCTGGCATTTACGAGCAATAATTGTGAAAGATTTCTCTTTGACAATTTTTAAAATATCTCTTGGTGTGTCAGAAGAGTTAGAACTCTTTTTAGGACTACATAGCAGCTGTCAGCAGGGTGGATCAAAACATTGGAATCATGAAATAAATTATAAGTTAAGTTGAACTATCTTTTAAGAAATCCTAGATAAAATTTTTTTAATTTGTATACCGAGTTTAACTAGGCCTACGAAGTATTAATTAATTATGTATTATTGCAGTTATTTCAACTGACCTACACATAGCCCCCCTAAGTGTATACAAGCCTCGCTGGAGACAAAACCTAAGAACTGTACCTTTTAAGTGAATTTTATTTCTGTAAAAAACCTGAAAATCACAAAAAATGATATTATTACTACACTCGCAAAAACTCGGTGAATCCATTGACACTACATTGACGATCATTAAAAAAATATATTACAGTGAACCACTCAAAACCACACTTACCGAAGTAACGCAGGAACAAATATAGTTGAGAAATTTGTAAAATTACACAACAAAAGTACCTCTATCATGGATGTTTGTGCCTATCCTAGTCTTAAGTTAGATTATAAGGCATAAGAAGCTACAACTGGGTGCTGGCAAGAATGTGTGCCAGTGTAAATACGTAATGATTGTTTTTTACGTAAATATTCATTTTTGGAGTTGTTTAAAAAATCATAACAAAGGAACCTTAATTTGTTTGTATTTATAAACCTAGCTTTCTTAAAAACGTGTGTTTTGATTGTGAAATAAACTAAAAACATGTGTTTTAATTGTTAAAAAAAAAGAAAATTAGGTTAGGTATTTTTCCTGTTTTCTTATGTTTGTTTTTTAAAAATTTTATAATATCAATTAGTATATCTTTATAAATACAAACAGATAGAGGTTCCTCTGTTAAGATTTTTTTAAACTCAAAAATGGAATATTTAATTAAAAACAATCATTACGTTTATACACTGGTGCCCAGTTGTCTTGGTGCCCAGTCTTGCCATCGCCCACTTGGCCACGGCCGGTTGGCAGCGCCCAGTTGTCCTAGACCGACGCCCTAGCGGTATTGACATACAGTTTCATGATCACAGTTATAACGTCACGTCAGAATATGGCCGTCATATCTATGTCCATCATGGCGTATGAAGTGCCAAGTGAAAAGATCCATACCCGACTCACTGTGAGGAGTCACGTGAGGCTTCCAACATTTTCCTCCTAGCTACCTTACACCAAACATCGACATATACAGCAGCCCACAGCCTTTAATTCATCACTGGAAAAGGGGTAATCCGTCTTAGGAACTATGTGATAGACCCAGGGGGGTGCCAGGGATGCCCAAAACCCTGCTCAGATAAACGAGATCTAAACCCAAGTATCCATCGGGAGGCTCCCAGACCCTCGTAGAATAGTGTGACATCAGCGCCCATCTCTAGAAACCCAATAGATTCGTGTTATTCATTCTCATTTCATAGTGCATAACATCCCCCAAACCCCTTATGATACCCGGTAACCCGTCACTTTAATGTAGAACTACAGTGAGAAGCTTGGTACGACCTGCAGTGGCGGTATAGGATCTAACCTCGTGCTTCCATTCTGAAAGTATTAGAGCATACCTATTTGAGTCGAATCAAGTTGGGAAATCCATTTTCACCAACGACACATTTTTTAGCCATGTCCGGAATTGAATCAGGGATCCTAATCACAGTAGACAGACACGCTACCAGCTGAGCTAAGACGTTGGATTTAAATTGCAATGGCGGTCATTGGAGTAACTGAGGCATTTATACTAATTTAAACTACTTAATATTAGAGGCACTCGGATTATTTATAGCACTCAACCTACAGTGGGGGTCCAGCGGTCTAATGTGCTTGACTCACATCACAATTAGTCTTTGTATACATAAAGTTATGGATTAAAACCCAGTTAAGGTACACTCAGTATAGTTTTCCATAGGTTATTTACTGAGATTTCTCAACGCTAATGCGGCGGAATTAATTCCTAAAGTAATTCCTTGTGTTGAACTTACTAATTTATCCATTGAGAAGAGTGTAGTTTTAATAATAATGGTTTCTTTCTCCACTACTGGGGTGGAAATGATAAGTGTAATGGACCATTACTACGTTCAACAGTTAATTCCATTTACTAGACTTGGACATCACGCACACACTTAAGATTACTTTCTTTTGGAGTTTTTTTTAGCTCGGAGTTTGATGTCATACAAGTAGTGTTTTGTCTTTAGAGGAAAGTTGTGTAAAACTGGTCGATTAGATATAACAACATTTGCTTGAAACGTCTAGAATGTTTTCCTATCTTAGGTTTTACTGTTAACTGATTGGTTTTTCGTGCGGCCCGTTGGTATTTTATTTTATATTGGTTAAGTGTCCATTAAATTGTGTCTTTCGTTTTGGATAGTTCATCTGTATTTATTAAAAGTGGAGCACACAGTGTATATTTGAGATGTATTTCTTAAAATGTCCAAAGAAAATTAATTTTTAACAAATATACACTTGTATTCAAAGACATAAAATGAGTTACATTGAGTAAAATGTGGTTATTTTACTTTGTATGTATTCGAATATCAATTCACATACAACTTTGGTTGATACACAGCCATATAATTTTCAACAGGGCAAAAAACACTATCGTGTATTTTATGTATGAGAATTACGTATAAATTTAAAAAAATAATTAAACATAGCTGTATAGGGTAAAAATCAAATTAATAAAATATTTTTTCAAAAATGTGTTGTTTAGAATACAATATGTCACACCACATCTGTTTTTGGCAAAATTAAATTTACTCATCTGCTACGAACAGTGAGATGGAGTAGTAAATTTTTAAAAAAATTTAGCACTGCGTCTTACTACCCGTTTAGGTTATACGCTTATTTACTAATTACGCTAGTGGTATTAGGGATTAGTAAGGTAAAATTTAAGGACGTGTACTCGTATTTGCGTGGAGGGAGAGTGGAAAACCATTTTGGAAAACCACCCTCGGTACATCCAACCGAGATTCGAAACTCGATCTCCCCGTCATCGACAGTCCAGCCTACTACAAGAGCAGTGTGTTAGACCACGTTACCTCCAAAGCGGGTAATTTAAACTACTAAACCATTTACTATGAGAATATTGAACAGGGAATATATTGAGGATATTAAAAGTAAAAGATTGCCGGGGGAAAAGAAGGAAAGGTCATTGTGATAGATTGAAACAAAAAACATCTAGTTCACTCCGTCAGGAATTCAGCCCTAGACTTCCAAATAAGACTCAAACACACCTAAACACACCAGCTACGGAGAAGTAACGAACAGTAAAGCTTTATTAAAATGTTTTCTGAAAATAGATAACAGAATTGTCTTGAGGGTTATAACTATTTACATTCTCGCAGCTATGTGTGGGGACTCATGATGCTTCGCAACACAAACTAGAAACATGATTACCAAATTGTTTAGTTTTCTATTCAATAAACCGGTCTAATGTCGGGTATTAGTGAAACTTTGTTTCATGCTTGCATCTTTTCCAATTTTCTGATGACCTCATGGACTGCGCCCGTATAGCCTGATAATTTCGACCTATTATATTAGTGCAATTTAAATCCTAAGTTTCTGGTTGGCTAGACAATGCAACCACTCTGTATTTATGAAAAGTTGTACTTCTCTGTGAACTAAAACTCTGTGCTGGATCAGCTTTTCCCTTAGTTTTATCGTATAACGCATCCAAAAAGCATATTTAACATAAAATAAGTGTATTGACTTTTAAACTGCCTGAAGGGCTTAAATATTCCAAAATTAAAAAAAAAAAATATATATATATATATATAAATAAAGAGAAGCCCCTAAATTAAAATATAAAATAGAACTAAAATATTCAAAATTGCAGTCTCATCCTTGTATAAAGTAAGTTAGGAATATTACATGCAATTTCTTACACAAAACAGATCAATGAAAATGAGATATACTTCATCCGTGCTTTTCGAAACAACATAGGGTTCACAAGTTGGGACATTACAGTTCTTACTTATTTTTACGTACCTTCAAAGAGTTTTGTGAAAAAATGGAATCAAAAGGTTGTGCGAAATCATAATTTAAATGAGGGTATAGCTTTATATCCAAGGGAAGTTTACTGATAATTAATTTGGAAAAATTAGACACATTTTAAAATGATGGCGCGGATTTGATTTAAATCGAGTATTTGGGAAGTCTTTTACATGATAAATAACACTGTATACTTTTATACAAAAAGAACATTTCATTTAAGGGTAGCTTACATATAAATGAATTTTGAAGATCATATTTTTTTAATGTCTTCATTATTAAAATTATTTTTTGATGTTTGAAATTCTTTAATCCAAAAATTATATTCTTATTTATATTTAAATAGTGTTTCGTAGAAGTAATCAAACAATATATTTTGATTTTTCTGTGTAAAACTTAAGGGATATCTTACCATCTATTTAGTTTAGCATTGATTTAAAGTGTTTTTTTATTATCTTAGTACGTAAAATATAATGATGTGTTCATAAACTCAATCACGATGGGCGAGTACTAGGTTGTAATGAATGTGCTACAATCTCTTGTTTTACCAGATATGAGTATTATCCGTTGTTTTGGGTCATCCGCAACACTATATTTCTATATTTCTGCAGATAATCGAGAGATAACTGATATATATATATACACATATATATATACATATATATATACATATATGTATATATATACATATACGTATATATATATTGGGATCCAACATATATATATATACATATACGTATGTATATAATATATATATATATATATATATATATTGGGATCCAACACTATGTTGAACAAAGTGTACACTCAAAACTAAGAATGTGCAGCTACAGAAGTGTATAGTTGAAACTAGGAGTAGATGCAACTTTGGACGGCAGCCTAGCTTACGATTACATTCCTAGTCTTGAGACAATGTCTTCTGTACTAACCATGTCAATTACAGTTAGGGATCACTGTATGTCCGATATATTGTGAGGATATAAGTGAATACTAATTAGCAGAGATCTGAACCCCCACCCAACGAAGACTTCTAAAAGTTATAAGAAAATACTAGGTAATAGAAATGAAGTGTATAGCATTTTCATGGAGGTAGAGTTGAAATTAACATCACCAAACTGTCTAAAGCGTCAGGCCCGCAATGCATAACAGTTACTATGTTTATGACAGTAAGTATACACGACAGGGATTCAAAACCCGATATTAGTTCCGCGTCATGGTGTTTTACCGAGAGATCGGATTTCTAATTCCAGTAAAGTGTTTCCCAGTCTCTCTTTCCACGTATATGCGGGATCCCTTCATTGTCCTTACCCCATAGAGTAATTAGTAGTGTCCAGGGCGTATGGGTACAATTTGACCTTTGACACCAATTTGTGTGAAGTTATCATTGTGTGTTATGTCGCAATACTTCCCCTGGGTTCTCCATTGTGATGTCATCGCAACCCTATTGCCAGTATAATTCCGTTGGCGGTTATGACCTGAATTTCCAATCTGGTTATTTCCATGATGACATTAGGTTAACGATCTTTTGTCCTTCAATATCGAAAAGGTTAATTTCTGGAATTTTTTCAGTTGGTCTCCTATGTGATGTGTTTTTCCTGATGCCTTATACCTGTCGCCAGTTGGGTAGCTCAACAAGACAAGTCACCTTGATTTGTGTGACGTCATCATTGCCTGTGATGTCGCAACACTCACCTTCTATATGGCAATCGGTTTTTATGATGACGTCATCACTCTGTAACAACCCTGATGACTCATACCTGGTGACAGTTTGGCGGCTCGACAAGACAAGTCACCTCGATCTGTGTGCCGTTATCATTGCTTGTGACGCTGCAACACTCCCTTTCTATGTGATAATGGGTTTTCACTGATGACTCATACTTTGTGTCAGTTTGGCGGCTCGACAAGACAAGTCACCTTGATCTGTGTGACGTCATCATGGCGTGTGATGTCGCAACACTTCCTTTCTATGTGGTAATGGGTTTTCCCTGATGAATCATACCTAGCGCCAGTTAGGCGGCTCAACAAGACAAGTTGATACAGGAATAGATCAAGACATTGAATGATGTCACAACCTTCCTCTTCTATGTGGTAATGGGTTTTCCCTAGTGACACAATCGCTCTGTCGCAAACCTTGCTGGTAACATATATAAACATCGGCACCTGTTTTGAAACCCTTTCATTGTATTACATGTCTTCGAGTATTAACACGCAACCCAGGATGAGTGATTAAGCTTCGCTAACGGATCTGGATGAGTAAATTTTCTATTCTAACAGGCACACTCATTATTTATTTGGTGTCAAATCAAAGTGTATACATTTAATTTATTTCAAAATCCAAACCACGGAAGATTTGTCTAATTTTATTAATCTATAATAGGTATATGTGAATTAAAACAATATATAATTTGAAGCTGTCTCAGCAGCCAATTTTTTAATGACATTTGGATAAAGTTATGCCAGAACAAGTGTTTAATATAATCGAGGGTAGTTTAATGAATAAAACTTGATTCCAAGCAATAGTTAAACGGTAATTACTTTTGTTGTTAGTTAGCAAATTATTTTTAAATTGTATATTCAAGAATGGATATAGTAAATTAGGTTTTTATTTAAGAGTAGTTTATTGAATACATTTATTACAAACCATAAAATTATTTTAGAGCAGTTAACTAAAAAGTAAATTTATTTTAAAATGTTTTGAACAACTGTTTATTATAATTAACTTTTGATGTATTTATTGTAGGTAGTGTTTTAAAATACAACAATGCCATCAGTTTCTGCGACCCCACCTACCCCTGAAAAGTGATTATAATAATTAACAAAATAATGTGTTTAGTGAGAGTAAAGCTTTAAAATACCACAATGCCATCAGTTTCTGTGACCTCTGCACTTATGAATGACAATGCATAGTCAAACCTAAATTCCCCAGAAAACAAACCATTTAAAAATAATTTTTGGGCTTCAAAAGTACTCTTGTACTGTTCGAAAGTATCTAATCACCCGTTCTCTCCACTATAAATGCTGTTTATTTCTATACAAAGCGAATAGATCTGCAATGGTCACCATCCTGTACATGGGGAATATATGTAAAGCTCGGCCGTTTGCCAAGTACGCCCGGATACTTTAGAGCTTTTAAATATAGACACCAAGAACAGGCTAACGATTCAAAGTGAGGCACGTGTTATTATAAAGTACACATGAATAAATCATTTTCCTGGACGAGCTAACGCTCTTAAATGTCTCAGATTACCTTAAAACTCTGGAAATTATTTTATCTTACTATTATATCACTTAGATAATCTGTTAAATATTTTTAAATTCAAGCTTTACTGAATATCAAACTAAGCAGTTGCGTGTTTTTTATTTTTAGAAAATGAGCTATGGTGAGATACGAAGACATCCCCGGATCTGATGGCCCTTGTTGTCTACCTGGAGGAATTGACCAAAAATATTTGATAATTGCTGGCCAATGAAAGACCAGATTTGTGAAAAAGAATAATTATTAGCATTTAAAATCTAAAAATAAATAAAAATAGCACCATGCAAAATTGTTTCGAAATTTGAATAATGTGCTAAATTGGTGGGGGGGCTTTCATGCACAAAATTGGGGATTATTAGTTTTTCTTTTATAAATGCTAAAGGGTAAATAATATATAAATTTAAGGTGATTTCTTTGTTGAAATAATATTGTATGACACCTTGGCTCAATTGGTAGAATGCCTAACTCCTGACCTAGGTGTACCGGGTTCGAGTCGCAGCAGGACCATAGCTATTATTTTGAAAATGATTAGTCAAATTTATAGGTAGTTTCTGTATGCTTATTCATGGCCATCACTTACGTTAAAGTATTTTAATACAAAGCTATTTTTTGTTTCAGATGCATAGGTTGTCTCCTGCACAGTAGGTGTCTGCGGAGGTTCCTGTATTAGAATCTCCACCCCCACCCCCCCCTAGTACCACACGTACCTTTAAAGGACTTTTTTTCGCTCTGGATCCGATTGATGCATCCATAAGTGAGATTATAATTTTACGTTAAATTAATTAAGATATTGACACATAAAATATTATTAATATTATAAGTTGGAAGACCATATAATGAGAAGATTGCTTGATAAATTTCTGTAATAGAATACTAATAGGTGAAAACACTTTTCAAGAAATAGAAGCAGAAGAATAAGACTAGAACCTTAAAGTATTTTAAATGCCCCGAACATTGTGTGAAATAATACAGGTGCTTTTAAATTGGGTTGTTATATCAAATGAGGGATCCGTTTTAATATGTGATATTGATAATATCCAATCGGAGGACAAGATACAAAAAAAATTGTCATTTTGTTTAAAGGAATTATTTAACTAGCTTATATGATAACTTGTTTGATTTAAATAGTGCAAATAATGATTTTTTAAATTGACTTTGCTTGGAAGAATATTGTTTCAAGTGCTTACTTTGATGTTAGTTTGATTTGAGTTTGAATTCAAACTCTTGTGTTTTAGGTCAGATGGATGCTGGGGTTGCCTGTCCAAGCCGCTAGAAAGAATCAGTCTCGAGCCCAACACCTGCAGTACCCATTCACACGGTGGGAGCTTTGTCACCTCCAGGCAGTTGCGAAGATGTCGGTTACATTCACCCGCTTCCAAGGTGTGTGAATGACTCGGTCCCGATCCCAACATTCCCAGCCCCATAAAGCTGGCGAGAGCTTTGCCACTTCCAGGTAGCGGAGGCGTTTTCCCACAACCTGATGGTGTAGGGGCGAGGCAGGTGGGAATTACAACCCCCTTAGAGGCTTGGATATGGTGGTGGCGGGGCCATCATCAGCACCACAGACGGGAGTTAGTAGCCCGGTAAATCAGATTGGTGGAACATTGTCAAATGATATATCTTTGAATCGTCGAGGAGCGAATAAAACTACCAAGGCGTTTCTTTATAATGGTAGAGATCTTACAGTACATCTTGGTATTGAAACAAAAGATCGTGACGAATTAAGTTGGCTTGAAGAGCAAATTACTATTCTTCTAAATCGGCTAAATTACCATGGTGTCAGCACCGATGATCATGTCGGCCTACTTTTGAACAACACGGACTCAAGGTTGAATTCTGTATTCATCTCATTTAGGTGGGGTGGGATAATTCGAGACAATTTTTAAAAAGGTGAATTATAAAGCAATGACCTGAGTTCATTTCTACTCTGCTCAGTAACATGACCCGGCTGCTAGGCCTTGTATCTATGGCCCATAGTTTTTATTGCATGAAGGCCATCCTTAAATTAAGTAAGGCTTTTTTACATTATTTTCGATCATCCCTCCTTCACGTAGGTGATCGGAAGATTTTTCGTAAGCTCCCCCCCACCTCTCTATCTGTAACGGGCTAGATTGGTTTAGCGCTGTTAGACCTCAGAATATGAATATTAACTGCTTGAAGCAAGCCATCACCATTTTGTACTGATATACAGTTTCTACATACTCGACTTGTAACTCTTGTTTACTTTGTTTACATACCCTCATCGTGGATTTCTGCCTCGAAGACCCCTGCCCCATCAGAAGAGGCGTCGCAGCAATAGTGACTGACCGCGCCTATAGATAATGTTGCTCCGCACTCATCAAAGTTCGCGAGTCGACTGAAAGCAACCCTGGATTTGTTGGCCCAGTGAGTCAACCTTCTAGAAGGTTATGGAATTTCCCCCCACTTCTTCTCACTGGTCACCTCATCATGTCTAGCTGTGGATACTATATATTAGCCAGCTCGCTTGAAAAAGACATGACTACTATCACCAACCTTCCACGGAACGGACGTCGCACTTCGAGGAAACTAGCATATATCGGTAAACATGCTGCTTACGGCGACAGCCCAGCTCGATAGGAGGAAGTAACAAGGACAGATACATATATTTAATAACTACGGAACATTTAGGAGAGGCCTATGTTGTTGGATAGGTCTTAGGATTAATTATTTGTTACCTCGGGAACATTATCTGCATTGTTATGTTTGTTTAGGATAGGAATTCAGGTTTTCGCGCCTCACGCGTATCTCCTGCTGAGTCCTTGGACTATCAGTTATAGGGAATGCATCCCGCGTCTCACCCTATGTGACCATTTCTCAATATCTGGGGTAGCTAGCTGGGATAGCGTTAGTTCTGGTCATTAGTGGGCCTAGGGATGATACCTAGTTAGGTATATTATTTATGTGGAACTCCGATTCGGGAGCTCAACCTGTGGGCCGTCTCTGCCCGCCTGGCTCGGCTCGTGTATTAATTGCTTTGTATTTTTTTACCCTTGTTGAACTCCACTTGGGGGCTCAACTGGAGGGGCGCTCCACCGACCAGGCATGGCCCGTAACGTTAAATATTTTTCTTGTAAAGTAATCTTGCCCTCCATGTGAGTGTTTCTTTTGGCTCATGTATCTCAGGTATTCATGATGACTGAACTTGAACTTGCCCTATTTATTAACTTGTTGAATGTTTACGGTCAACGCATGATGTTAACGGATGTTTTCTAGGTATCTTATTTGTCCTAGTACGTCCATAAGGTGCTTCACGCCCCTTGTTGACCTTGATATATTGCCTAGCTACCTGATTGTTAACTAAGTTTATAGACTGTACTCATTGAGATTATGTGCCTATGATAGTCCATGTACTTTCGTTTCATTAAATCTTATTATGTTAACTTATCCTTTGCTCTTATTTATAATATGTATGAATGTGCACCAACATCTCTACTATATCAGTGATACAAACACCCCTGTTCCCCCCTTTGAAGGGATAGGAACTGCGAGATGGTGCATAGCTTACGTAATTTTTAAAGATTTGATCAATTATGTTATTTTAATCGTTTATTTATTTTTAGACATGAGGATTGGTAATATCCCACTTTGGTGGCCTCATGGTATAAGGCGCCACTCTCGCAATAGACTAGTCTGCCAATGACTGGGCGATCGTAGCCCGATACTGATCGGGTGATATTTACTAAATATTTTCCCACTCTCTCTCCACGCAAATGTGGGTACACTTCCTCTAAATTGAAATGTATTCATCCCTAACCCACTGACGTTTAGTTCATAACTAAACAGGTAGTAAAACGCGGTGCAAAAAAAATTGTTATTAAGTGAGTGATAAGAAATTTTAGAATTGCAGTAAAGCTAGGTCGCAACGTCAAGCTATTCCTAGAACGGCTGGATTGATCTTGCTTGGCAAACAATATTCTTGTCAGTGATGTGAAATACGGACACATTTCTACATTCGACACCGGACTTAAGTCTATTTTTTATTCAAACAAATTATAATACCAAACAATAATAACAATAACAACAATTATTATTATTATTATTATTATTATTATTATTATTATTATTATTATTATTATTACTTTCTCACTATCTTACAGGTAGAGAAAGTATTGTGATCGTCAAAAAAAATCGAACTCGAGATTTTGATGAATCTTGATGTTTCATGACTCCCTGAATCCGAAAAAGTGATTTTTGAATTTCCGTCCATCTGTCTGTCTGTCTGTCTGTACCTCTGACTAGAGCATAAATTATTTTACCGATCGGGATAAAAATTGGTATCTAGGGTTTTCATTGGGTTAACCCAGGGGATTTTTGGAATTGGACATCTACCCCTAAAATTAAAGGTAGTTTACTGAAGGGCAAAAAGAGAAAAAGTCAATTTTCTCAAAATCGGCTATAACGATTTTGAATAAATTTAATTTCTTAACATTTATAAATATTCCAAACAAAATGGCAACTCTCAATATTTCAGAAATATTACTTTAAGGGCTTCAGTCTGATGCGTAAATTCTTATTTTTTAATTCTCCGAAACTATTTGAGATATGAAATTACTTATCATTACAAATATGTAGATATATTTATAATACAAATATTTTATTCGAAACATATTTTTATAAAGCAAATAACTTTCAAGCTCTCCGCAAATATATATATATATTTTAACTTTTCAAACACCCAAGGTTAAGTATTGCAACCGTAAAAAAAAAAATCTAACCTGAAATGTTGATGGATGTTGACGTCTCATGACCCCCGAATCCTTAAAAATTGTCTTTTCAATGCCGTCTGTCTGTGTATCTGTTAAAACTTAACATTAATAGTAGTTTTATAAAGGGCGATAAGAGAAAAAAAATTAATTTTCTCAAAATCGGCTTTAACGATTTTGATTAAAATTCCTATCTAGGCGTTGATTAAGATTATAAATAAAGGGTCTATGTTCATTTTCCCATGAAAATGAGTTTTAGGGTACTTTACAGAAGCGGAAATTTCTGTATCTCCGCAACTATTTGAGATACTAAATAACTTATCATTGCAAAATTGTAGTACTATTAAAAATAAAAAACTTTTATATGAAATACATTTTTATAAAACCAATAGTTTCTAAGATATTGGAAAATATATTAAAACAATTTTGTGAACTTTAGTTGTAAAGATATACTACTTAAGTTTTAATACAATAATTCACCAATGCCATAGAGTAATTAAATATAAGTCTCTCAAAAAGTTTATGTTATTTTTCCTTAAACATCTTAGGAGAAATGTTTGTACAACAATGATCTATACACATTTTAGACTCAATAGTCAATATTTACATTTTTATTGGTCAAAATTTATAAATGAGGAATTAAAATATCAATGCGCTGACCTGAAGATGTGCAACACATAATAAAATGTCGATTGGAAGTCGAAATTTTAATACGAAGTGTTGACCCTTGTGGACCCAATATTAATCTTTTTTATTGGTCCAAACATACAAATGAGGACAACTAAATAACTTATCATTGCAAAATTGTAGTACTATTAAAAATAAAAAACTTTTATATGAAATACATTTTTATAAAACCAATAGTTTCTAAGATATTGGAAAATATATTAAAACAATTTTGTGAACTTTAGTTGTAAAGATATACTACTTAAGTTTTAATACAATAATTCACCAATGCCATAGAGTAATTAAATATAAGTCTCTCAAAAAGTTTATGTTATTTTTCCTTAAACATCTTAGGAGAAATGTTTGTACAACAATGATCTATACACATTTTAGACTCAATAGTCAATATTTACATTTTTATTGGTCAAAATTTATAAATGAGGAATTAAAATATCAATGCGCTGACCTGAAGATGTGCAACACATAATAAAATGTCGATTGGAAGTCGAAATTTTAATACGAAGTGTTGACCCTTGTGGACCCAATATTAATCTTTTTTATTGGTCCAAACATACAAATGAGGACATTAATTCTTTTAAAATAAAAATATAAAATTTAAAACTGGAACTCGAAAAAATGTTTTACATAAGTGTAGTGCAATTCATGTATGGGTTTTCTAGTGTATACTATTTAGTTTTACATGTATTACAAGTTATGACTAAATATCTCAATTTTTAAACAGTAGATCGAAAAAATCCGTGCGGGTTTCCGTACCATTTATTATTACTAAAACTAAAAGTCTGTTGTCATGACTGTGTATTGTAATTTAACTATCTTGGTGCAAAAATATGAAGTCTTTGTTTAAATTATTTCTATAAAACAGTGAGAATTAGTGTTTAAAGTGGAGCTAGTTACTGAATGAGATGAAACATTTAAAAAGTTCTAACTTTTTGGGGTAAGGGGGGATTTTCTATCACAATAAACATTAATAAAAACCTTATGTAAGAAGAATTCGGACCCCCTCCCCCTTGTAAATAAATGTAGGAAAATATTAAGCCCCCTCTCCCCAAAACACATCCTTTTTTTTTAAGGATGTCCCAAGGCCTCAGTGCAGATTTGCTTATGTATGTTTTTTCTTTCTAAGCTATGCTTGGACTCAGTTGGCGTATCATTTTATATCTCTAAGTATATATAAATATAACTATACACGCACATACACACATTCATTTCTTGTTAAAGGACAAATGTTGATACACCTTGCAGCCAAACAGAAGATCCATCAGTAACAACTTTAATAACACCGTAAGTATGAATTCATTTAAATTAATAATTAGTTTTTTGTGTATTCAGTGACGCATACATCTTGCTTATCATGTAATATTTGTCTATGCAATATTAAAATGTACCATATTGTAGAAATATATCTCTTTATTACAGTATTTCAGGTGACATGCCTTCATCTCCAAGCAAAAGTGAAAAATTGACCATGACAACTGTATTCGCCCCGTAAGTTCTAATTGCATAAAAAAGAATATCTTAAATTTTTGAGAGCGAAATAAAATACTACCTTTCATTTTATCCGTATAAATTCTATAAATGCCTGTGTAGATAAAAGCGCACGTCTGATCAGCAGTAATGTAATGTTAATCATAGTTTTAAACAATAATTTGTACAACCATCATTACAAACTACTCATATGATTTTCAGGGAAACAGAAGAACTGCCTAAACTTGTCGTGGAAATAGATCCTCTTTTACCAAAAAATGATCCTGGTCTTGATCTTTTGAAAGAAAATATGATTGTAGATGCTCGCCACTTCCTTGTGGCAACAAGAATGCTAGAAAGGGACAGGTGATACAAACATATTTTAGTTTTTTGTCCTAACTAAATTCCAAGGTATATTTAAATAAAGGAGCCATTATGATAACGATTTGCATGGATTGAAATATTAATAAACATCAAACATATAACATATTCTATTTGATGGAAGTCAATTATTCTTTTCCGTTTTTAGGTGTCTCATATCTTCACTTGGTTTCATGCCATTGAAGAATGCAAGGCGTCTTGGACTAATTACCAGTATGGTGTTTATTTGTTCTCACTGCAGCTATGAGATGATGGTATTTTCAAAACCACAAATAAAAAGAAGTGAAAACTGTAGACCAAGTAATGAAGAAAATCAAAGCACAGTGCTCAATATAAATACCAAAACCGTATGGGGTTCTCTAGCAATTGGAATTGGCCACGACCCTTTAGAAGAATTGCTTTCAGTAATGAGAATCTTCTGCATGAGATAAAAAATCATTCTCTCTGTATGAAGAACGCTTGGGGCACCAATGGCAAAAAATTCTGACCAATGAAATGGAATCAGGCATTACTGAGGAGATAGAATTAGCAGAGCATCTTCACCTCCTAGAGACTACCAAGAAAATAACGCACAGTATGCGTGGGCTATAGCAATATTTGATGGTGGATGGTCCCAAAGATCATATGTCCATAGCAAATTTGGGGTGTGCCATAATAATTGGCTTTTACACCAAAATAATTCTTTATTTAGGAGCCAGAAACAAATTTTGATGAGTTTGTAATAAGTTTGAAGCTGATGGATCAGCACCAAAACAACACACTTGCTTTCACAACTGGTTCTGGATCTTCTACAGCAGCGGTTCCTAACCTTTTCAGTCTTGTTACCCCTATGACCTATAAGGGAAACTGATTTTACCCCCATTTAAAATGTTATCGAAAAAAACAACACATGCATACAAATAGCCTTTATTAATCATAAAATTGCACAAAAATATACGTAATTACAATTTCAATGAACTTCCTTAGTTAATTAATGACAGATCATGTGAAGGTTGGAATTGTTTTGTATCACCAAGATTTTTATGTTAGGTTTAGTTTCACTTAACGCGCATCTCAAGTCATGTTCCACATTGAGACGGTTTCTGGCCTTTGTTTTTACTGTTACTAAAGTTGAGAAACCACTCTCACAACTATAAGTGGTAGCAAAAGGTATTATCATTCTTAGAGCTCTGTCAGCTATAATAGGATATTCAGCACCTACTTTTCGCGAAAATGTACCGAGGTCATAATTTTGAAATTCCACTTTGAAAGTGCTATCCTTGCGTAGTCCGAGAAATTCTACTTTGGCTGACACATCTTCGTCTTTAAAAATCTCATCATCAGTAGAAAATGGTCTTAATATCCAAGAATGGGACTGGCAATTGTCCATGTCCGGGAAATATTGCTTCAGTGAGTCTATTACTGCAGATAAATAGTGAATCACGGAATTTTCAAACGTGATTTTTTCAGATTCGTCAATTACCAATTGCTCACACAGTTGTGTAAACATCGACATATCGCCAACTTGAACTCTGCCTTGGTAAAGTTCCAATTTACGCAGAAAGCTTGCAACTTTATCCTGTTCTATCAAGATATTCGTCATATTTCCTTGTAATGAGATATCCAGACTGTTAATTTCACTGAAAAATCAGTAAGATACGCCAGAATTTCGACAAATTTGTATCTTTTATTTTTGAGTACAGCTCTAGTTCTTTTTGTGTTCTCTGGTTTTCAAGAAATAATCCTATTTCTTCACGGAGCTCATAAGCCCTGTTTTAAACTTTCACTCTCGACAATCAGCGTACCTCTGTGTGGTACAAAAGACCATTAAATTTGGCACACACTTCATCGCACAAAACTTTGAATAATCTGGAATTCGTAGCTCTGCCACGAATATGATTCACAATTTTTATTACGTCACTCAACGCGCTTAGTAAATCTGAAGGAAGCGTCTTAACAGCCAAAGCGTAACGGTGTATCAATCAGTGATAAGGTAACACTTGAGGAGCAACTTCTTTCACGAGTGCTTGAAATCCAGAAAGAATACCCATCTGTACAAACGCCAACTAGCTTTGACCAATCCAGTCCGTTTTCCTCAATAAACTGTTTTAGCGTTTTGAATACGTCTTCGCCGCGAGTAGTAGGGGGCAAAGACTTGCAGAACAACGGTCTTTTATATGGTCATCTTTAATGTACCGAGTAAATACCAGTAATGGTGAACACAAAGCTACATCAGTTGACTCGTACAATTGCAGCGTAAACATAGAACTTTCTTTAATTTCCGAAATAACGGTTGCCAAAATTTCGTTACTCAACTCTAAAATACGACTTTTAACTGTTGTATTGGAGAGTGATATTTGATTAATCTTAGCTACATGTTGCTCACCAATAATGAGCGACACTGCATCATACAAACAAGGTTTGATGAGTTCCTCTCCAATAGTGTGCGGTTTTTGTCCATTGCAATGCGATAAGCAATTTGATACGAAGCTTGAAGACACGATGATTCAGTTGCCTTTTGTACATTTCCTGTGGAATCCAATCGTGAAGACTTGAGAACACTTTCTTTTCTCTTAAAAAAAATCAATGTCTTTACCTGCGAACTCCTTATGAACTTTCTCGAAATGTTCTTTTAATTTGCTCGGTTTCATGCTCTCTGCAATAAGAACTTTATTACATATAACACACTGAGGCTTTTCTATATTTCTGTCAACAAGATTCGTGAAACCCCATTGTAGAAATGCTTCTTTATACGAGCGCTTTTTTCCGGATGTAGAAGCTATGTCACCTAAAATAATCGTAAAACACTGTTATGAAATGAACGAACAAATGAAAAATGCATGAACTACTGGCTGACGACTTTTATACTATAGTTCACCATGTTGCATGAAAAATAACCTCTCATGACGCGAAATAATTGGTTTACTAATAACAATATTGAAAAAACACATCAAAAGAAATGAAAATTATTATTGTTGGTATTTACCTACAAATAATACATAGATATTTCTTAGAACGGGGCGTAGGATCTTGTAGAACAGTATGTACACTTGTACAGTTTTATACTAAGTACAATGCAAAACAAACTAAACGTGCGAGTTAGTGCTCGAGTAAACTCAAACTGAGTCGTCCTCTTCCGTCTCCATGCGCTCTCCTCCCTCTCCTTTGCACGCAGGAAAGCGGGCACGGCGGTAACAACTGCTAGAAAGGGATAGAACACAGTGATAGGCTATCTACCTACACACACATCGCCACGCTTTTTATTAGTGTACATGCAGCGTGAGAGAGCGCAAGCCCCGTGGTGCTGATCTGTCATTCTATTATCTACATACCAAAAATTACCAGTATTATTACCCCCGCAGAATAGCTGTTTTACCCCCATAGGGGCAATTACCTCCAGGCTCGGAACCCATGTTCTACAGCAACGGAAGCAGATATCATCGTTGAGGGTTTCCGTTTCTGTGAATAACATTACAATCTTCGTTTCAAGAAATTTGTAAGAGATGGTGACTCAAGTGTTCATGCATCTATCATTTCAAAAATAACATATGGTAGAACGGTTGAGAAAATTGAATGTGCCAACCAAGTTGTGAAAAATCTCACTAAGAATCTATATGCCATGGCTAAAGGTGATGCCGCCAAACACCTTAGTAGGTCTCGTATTGCCACTATTTCAAGATGTTCCAGAGGTGCCATATCACTGAACAAAGGAAATGAAAGCCAATTAGTGTAGGATATTAAAAATGTTCCAGATCACGTTTTTGGCAATCATAAGCAGTGTCGCTTAGAATTCTGCTCTAGAGCAGGAACAGTTATGGTTCCCTGCGCACTGGATAACCTTCCACGTCAGGTGCTAATGGGAATACGATTATTGGTGGAAAGAGTTGGAGCAAAAGTTCAAGCTCTAAGAATGGATCTGACCAGTAATCAGGCAGAAATGTTTGTCACTTGTAGCTAAAAGCATAGGGGTAAACAAATTAATAGATCCCAACAAGGTTCATACTATCTCCGGGTCACTGCTGCTGGTTTAAACTTTCAGTTACGCCACAAATGGTATGGCAAAACAATGATACAGCTAACAGGGACCAGACCATCTATGTCTATCAAACGCTTACAAGAAAAGAGAGAAATAAAGCGTGATAATTGTAGACGAAGGCTATAGATGGGCTTGTGTAAGCCGAAGAAGAAAGAGACATCGAAACAACATGGTGACGTACATTATGGGCTGCACTCCACACAGCCACCGGCTCACGGTGTAGAGTTGTAACAGTTAAAAAATACGTTTTTGAAATCTATCTCCTTAACCGATGAAGATATACTTCAGCTCGATGAAGACACTAAATATCAACGCCTCAACCACTTGTGGATGCAATAGAGAAGACAATGGGTCATAGCTTCTCATTTTGGAACAGTGTGTAAAATTAGAGATGTGACTGTGAAAAGTATAATTACCAGAGTTCCCTACAAACGTCTGCAATAAGGTATGGTATTACAAATGAGGGGGTTGCTACCTCTGAATACGAAAAGATGGCAAATCTTAAGGTAGATCCCTCAGTATTAGTAATATACCGATTTTATAGCATTCTGGCAGCATTTCCTGACGGAGTTATAGGACAAGATGACCTCATAGAATTAAAATGTCCATATAACATGCGAGATCGTAGCCCACATGAGACCAATTTAACAAATATGTTTACAGTGGTCAATGGAAAATGTAAGCTTAAACACAACCACAACTACTATTACCAAGTTCAGGGACAACTGCATATTACGAAACGTTTGTGGTGCGATTTTGTGATTTGGACACCAAAAGGAATGGTTGTTGAAGGAATTGAGAGAGATTAAAGATTTTTGGAAAGATTTAATGGAAGCAAATCTAGTGAGATTTTACAAATAGTGCCTTTTGCTAGAGCTAGCTGACCCTTGTCACACACGAGGGCACGATATAAGAGAAGGTGCTTATTTCAAAAAATATCAAGACACATGTAAGAAAAGAAAGTCAGAAGACCTATTTTCTCAGGAAGAACCACCAAAAAAGAAATAAAGAAACGATTCCATCCACCAGTGCCCAAAATAATATTGTTAGTGAAGCGAAATTCATTACATCCAGAGAAAAATTTATATTAAAAATGCACCATAAATGTAACGTTTTTAAAAATCTATATCAATAATTGTGTACAAATTCGATGAAATCGTATTTAAAATAACTCTAGCTCTACCTACTACACAGCTTCTACTAACTAATCTGAATGTATGCATTTAGTGATAAAGTTGTGACTATTCCTTTAAAAATATTTGTTGACGAGGGAATAAAAAACTAAAGAGGACTAAAAATGTGAGGGTCATTGCTGTGGAAGTGTCAGCCAGTCAAACCATCACTAAGTGGTGAAAGGAAGAGGTGTATTTGGGATTTTTAAACAACTCCCAACGTAGATTTTTTTTACACAACCACAACTACTATTACCAAGTTCAGGGACAACTGCATATTACGAAACGTTTGTGGTGCGATTTTGTGATTTGGACACCAAAAGGAATGGTTGTTGAAGGAATTGAGAGAGATTAAAGATTTTTGGAAAGATTTAATGGAAGCAAATCTAGTGAGATTTTACAAATAGTGCCTTTTGCTAGAGCTAGCTGACCCTTGTCACACACGAGGGCACGATATAAGAGAAGGTGCTTATTTCAAAAAATATCAAGACACATGTAAGAAAAGAAAGTCAGAAGACCTATTTTCTCAGGAAGAACCACCAAAAAAGAAATAAAGAAACGATTCCATCCACCAGTGCCCAAAATAATATTGTTAGTGAAGCGAAATTCATTACATCCAGAGAAAAATTTATATTAAAAATGCACCATAAATGTAACGTTTTTAAAAATCTATATCAATAATTGTGTACAAATTCGATGAAATCGTATTTAAAATAACTCTAGCTCTACCTACTACACAGCTTCTACTAACTAATCTGAATGTATGCATTTAGTGATAAAGTTGTGACTATTCCTTTAAAAATATTTGTTGACGAGGGAATAAAAAACTAAAGAGGACTAAAAATGTGAGGGTCATTGCTGTGGAAGTGTCAGCCAGTCAAACCATCACTAAGTGGTGAAAGGAAGAGGTGTATTTGGGATTTTTAAACAACTCCCAACGTAGATTTTTTTTATAGATTCAAATTGTTGCAAGGGGAATTTGATACTTAAAAAATACCTTGCCAACTACTGGGATACCTGAAACGAGCTACCAAGAGTAATACAACTCCCAAAATAAATGTCTGTTTACGGCCCTGCATCCAGTTGTTAAGTGTGATACAAATTTCTAATGCTGTAGATATTAAATATGGAAAGCACATAGTGGTTTCAATTCATCTCATTTTACGGTGGGGTGAAGGGCACTTTCTCCAGTGCCTCTCCTATTGATTCAATCCATGGGCTTCTATATTTATCAATTTTTGTTCAATAAGGCCAAAACATAAACACAAATACAGAAAGCTATAATACATATAATAAATTTTTAATATAGTAAAATCATGACACATCATCATCTCATTAATAATTATCATTTTATTAATAAAATACTCCGAGCGATCATGGCTGTATTTTATATGCTTTCTCTCTTTCACCTCACCTCTTAATGTATAGAAATACTGGCCTTATAGTACGTGTTTGAAATTAGGTATTTGCTGGTATAGTTGTTTCACTGGAAAAAAAAGTAATTTACCTAACTTCAATGCGAGCGAAGCCGAGGGCAAACTTAGGGTTAGAATATGTGCCGTAACACATATGCCTTTGTAGCGCTTGGCGAGTGACCGCTGTTTGAAGGCCGCGATAAGACCTATAACACAGAGAAGGAATTTCCTTGTCTGTGACTTAGAATCAATCAGCAACATACAAACTACTAGACAACAAACTGCTCGACAAGCTATAAAAAAATACTTGGAAGGCTGGGTGGGTCAAGTGGCCGACAAGACTTGGACCAACTGCTAGACACGCAGAAACGACATGGACCAAGTGATCGACACAAGCTGGACCATGTGATAGACAAACTCCCATATAAGAGGAAAAAGTGATAGACAGCCAAGCGGCCGACACGAGAGGACCAATTGCTCGACAATCATCTAGATAAATCCAGTTAAGAGTGCCTCAAGTAACAGACAAGTTATTTCAAAACTTACAACGTTATAAACATGGTAGTAGTGGTTTAAATGACAGTTCTGGACCACTTTCTCCCATAAGGTTAACATTGATCCACCACATTGAATGGGGTGAATCGCTTTCTCATCTAACCTAACCTAACCTAACCTAATCTTAACAGGCTTTCAATTACACAAGAGTACCTTATGACCCTGTATTTGTCGTTCTGCCCCTAGCAGTACCCCTCCACCCTTGAGTCTAGATTCCAGCCTCCATCCCATACTCTCCTTCCAGCCTTCATCCCCTTCTCTTACCATACTCACCAATCACTCCTCTCCCTTCCTCCTAGTCTCCTACCCCCAGCCTTGATCTGCACAACTTCCAGTCCCCATCCTGTACTCTTACCTCCTTTAAGCCATACAATTTCCTGTATCCATCCTGAGAAAGAGGTAGTCTGGCTCGATCATGACCGTGTTGATCCCATCCAGCTCCAATCCATCCTCTTACCACCCACTCCGCTTACCAGCCGGTCCTTAAACCCTGACAGCTTAGATATTGTACCTTAAACGATGTATCCATCATCTTACCACCCGCTCCTTGATGCCTGACTGCTTAGATCTTGTACCTTAAATGGTATGTCCTTCCTGCGTACCACACATCGCTCAAAGTATTCTGAAACGGTACGAAATAATTATCCATTATTCTCCCCCCGACATCTTAAACGTTGAAACCATTCATAGGGGTTCGATCCCAGTTGGGTGGACTGAAGGTTGATTTTCATAAATGGTTTTCCACTCTCACTCCACGAAAAATCGGGTGCAATTCCTCTAAATTTAACGTTACTCATCCCTAAACACATTAGCATAGTTAGTATATAGACGTATAACCCGAACGGGTAGTAACTCTCTAGTAGGTATAACGCGGTGCTAAAAATTAACAATATGTAGCACTAAATATACAGGCTAGATATTAAAATTATCTCTTTGAAAAACAATAAAAATCCTTTTTACTATCGCTTATTGCCAGTTACTAATTTTAAATTCTATTTTAAAACTGTTGTCAAATTTCAAGTTTTAATAAAGGCCACTAAGGAATTTTTACTCAATGGTTAACAACTCTTTCTTTGTGAAAAAGTGGGTATATTTTCTCTAAATTATAATCTAAAATATACAAATAAAATATCTAAATTCTTTAATGTTGCAGTCAGCGTTTCAGAATTAATTGCGACGGTTCAATTTATGATATTCTTTTATAAGGTCATCACTCGTTCGAGTTATTCTCACCTACATTTTTACTTTAGCAAACCCTACAAAAATATGTCAAGAAGTGTGAGGTTAAGCTAATGGGTTGGGGGGAAAAAATTATTTTGAGTGTAAACAAGGACAATCATATATTGAATTAACTGTTCTGTTATTTAGCCCACTCTTAATTGGATGGTATCAAAGTTTGTCGAGCAGTTGGTCCTCTCGTGTCGACCGCTTGGTTGTATATCACTATACCTGCTCCCAGATCAATCATATCGCTCTAAATTCGTGGTTCTTTGTACTGGGTTAGGAAATGTAATATGTGGTCCGAGTAAAGTTACTCGAGTAATCCCGGAAGAATCGAGTACTCCCTATTACACAACACAATCGAATTACTTGTTTATTTTTACTCGATTGTCTCCATCCATCTCCAGCACAGTGTTGACAACTATACGATCTGGATACTACTTTTGATATAATTTCAACACATGTACAATCCAATTTTAGGATATTTTCTAAAAGTAATATCCTATGGCCCTGCTATCTAGTAACAAATTTCACTTTTTTTTTAATGAAAATTACAGGGCTTATCAATATAATGCCAGAAAGTAGTATCCTACCGGTCAAAATACAATCCATTTTAGGTCCATGTATTATCGCTAGAGACGATAGACTTGGCAACACTGACTTGGCCTTCCTCCATTAGTCTCGCGAATAGAGTTGTGGGGTCAAGACGCGAATTCTCTTGTTTGGTCAAAGTGATAAAATTGTATAGTTTTTAATAACTTTAGAAATGTCTAGGGAGAGGGCAAGAGTATACGTAACAAGGGTATGTATATATAAAATACATAATGTATATTTTTGGTCGTAACTTATTATTTCAATTATTTTTCTTCTATATTGACACGATAATATGTGTTGTATGATATCGCAACAATAAAAAAATTTATTTAATTTTAAAACATTACATATAAAGTCCAATTTTTATAGGAAGAACAGTAGAATTCACCTACATTGATTGGAAGTTACTAATATTTGACATTAAAGAAATATGTTTTATTTGATTGATTTATTATTTATATATATTTCATCTAAAAAACTATAATAACATTTTTAATACTACCTACTTATGGATTGCTTAGTAATTTGTCTTTATATGATTAATTATACGTAATTATAATGTAATACATATGTAATATTTTCATTCACACCATTGTGGCAACATGAGCTACAATAGTGCAAAGATTTATATATTAAATGTATTAAATTCCACGTTTATCTTAGAACTGATAATTTTAAACCATAAATAAATTATTTGTTTGTAAACCTTCTTCAAAAAAAGGCAAACAAATATTGGTTTCTAATAAAATTTATTTATTTTTTATACTCCAGCGAATGAACAGCATTAGCGTTAGGTATTGGTGTAAATAAAATAAACAAAGACTCTCTACACACTACTCTCTACCAAGTATCTATCTTTAATTCCTAGCTAAGGCAACCTTTGGAAAAGCTACACTTTGGTTGTTTAATTTAAATAAAGACGATATATTTAAATCACAAAAAAGTTATAAAACGGTTAGTTTTATAACCAACATTTATTTTTAAAATATTTTAAATAATAGCTTTATTTTACATAAGTTGAAAGAATAAAATACACAGCGTGCTAGCCAACGAGATTAAAAGCGTAGATTGGTTTTCGTGTTTGTATAATTTGTGTTGTATTGATTATTAAAAAGATCGGACGAAAATTAACTAGCTAATATAATATATTTTTTAATGCCGGTAGTTTGTTTATTATAAGTTACCCTTCTTTGGAACGTATGATCTGTGAGATAATTGTAATATTTATTTAATTGGGCTGAACAATTCTACATTCACAATAAGCTACATAACTATAACCAACACAAGAGAATCAAATATAGCCCTCAAAGTCAATAAATCCCAATAAAACCAAACTAAGTTGAACATTTTTTATAAATACCCCGGTTTTTTCAACCCTGTTTTAAATGTTGGTATACTAATAACAAAATATATTGTTAAATGCTAGCTAGCTAGGCCTAAAATATTCCTTAAAAATAGTAATAAATTAATTTGTAAATTGGTTTAGATATAAACTATCTGGTTTGATATGAGACAATAATATTATGTTGTGTATCTACTCAAGTTGCCAAAGCATTACTACAAAATGTTTGAAGTGTATGGGCTGAACATTA